>JALDNG010000226.1:0-292500 GCA_024349245.1 Neodontobutis hainanensis | reverse complement strand
ACTAACAGTCATTCTAATATTAGCAAATGCTAAAATGTGCCATAAATGATTGAATGTTCTCTCTGCTTTTCTGAGCACCCTGATATTTTGTAAGCTATTGTTAGCTTAGCCTTAGCTCCACATGTTATTTTGAGACTTTTGATCAGGGTCCTTTAGGTAGTTTTTGTTGTGTTTACTTTTTATTTTAAATCATAATGACAATGGATTTACAATAAATGGCTTCTTTAATGTAACAACAACAAATTACTTGAGTAGACTATACACAGTTCTACTAAAGCTCTGCAAATCAAACTTTTTTTTTTTATGCAATTTTTGACAGATCACAAATTTATGATTGCTTCTCAGGGAGACAGAAGACCCCCTCCTTCTAGTGGAACATCATCCTAACCTTTGTCCCAATAATTGTGTGTGAATCCACTTGCTGTGTTTTGCCAATGTTATTCCCAGGAGAAATGGTAGTCCAGCAATTATAGATTATCGTACAAGGTTTCTAATGGCCTTGAATTTAGGCAGCACACCCATCAGTAACCCAAACCCTCCAACCTCAGTTTCTCGCTTGTCCCTAGTCTTCCGGTCCTCCTGTCCAGTCTAGTTTGCCCTCAATTTCTCCCAACTATCTACCTCTACCTGAGTCATCAGTAGTTCCCATCCACTGAACACACTTTGTACGGTAACTGAAAAGTAGCCTTGCTCGTCCAGAATCCACTATACAGAAGAACTCAGCAGCCTTTGCTGCGGGGCACTCTTGAACTAGAGGGTCCAATTGGAGCTCATTGTGTGTTTGTTACAGAGCTTGGGACACTCAACTCGTAGAGGAGATGCATGCAGGCAAAGTTCCTGTTGATCATTGACTGTAATATGCAGTCCATTAAGCAGATCTTTTTGGAGATGACAGGATAAAATATGTCAATGTGTACTAAAGGGGCCTCAGCCTGGGATGTCTGCTTAACCCCCAAACCTGAGTCCCAGGGCCACCTTTACTATTTCTATTGTTTCTACAATTTTTTAAATATAATTAATTATATGTATATTATAGATCTGCACTAGGTCTAGTTAGGTCTAGATGAACTGCACTAGTTGTAGATCTCCGGGGGTGTCACTCTGAGCTTATGTCCTCTCCACTCAGGCTGAATTAGGGGCCAAGCACTGAAGGTGTGAAGCACCTATTGAAACCGTTAGATTTCTTATTATTCCGCATGGAAGTCTATGGCAGCCCATAGAACCGTTTAATAAAAAGTTGTGAAATTTGGCAGACTCATAGAGGACAGTCTGATCTGTGACCATAACAAATCTGAAGTCTGTAACTTAATCCCTCTAGCGCCACCACCTGTCCAAAGTTGTACTTATATTTATGCTAATAACTTTTGAACCCTAAGGGTTAGAAAGAATATTCTTTTTTCATCTGATTCTATGACGTCATTTTCCATCATGAAAATTTTCCCGCCATTACTTTTGCGAACTCCTCCTAGGCCATAGACCCAATTTTCATGAAAATTGAACCAGATCATCTTCAGACTATGCTGACGAAACAATATTAGAATCAGGATGATTAGTCAAACTGTTTTTGAATAACGCGCAAATGAAATCGACTTAATGCACACAAAAATAAAAGTCAGGCTATATCTGTGCAATGCTTTAACATATTCTAACCAAACTTATTATGTGTTATGTCAACCATGACTTGAGGCTGCCACAGTGTTTTGGCACAGTTCCACCTAGTGGTCCAGAGATAAAAAAAATGTGACATTTTTTAATTATTACTTCAGAATGCTTTAGACAAAATCACAAAACTGGTCTCTTTACATTTGTGGCATGCCGAGCCGTAGCATAGCCAATTTTCCCATACCAACTATTTTGGGACTCGGCCATTTAGAATTTTTTCAAAAAGTGCTATATTTTATGAGCGCATTGCCGTATCATTATGAAACTTGGTATGCGTCTTCGGCACCGAGCCCTGAAGGTACTCAAAAAGTTGCGGGTCAGCGCCAATAAAAGTTATAATGAATTTTCAAATAATGCTAATAACTCATCATTAAGTTTGTCTATTGTCATAAATTTGATATAATAGATTGCTTAGGTCATGCCAAGAACATAGATACCAAATTTACCATATTTGGCCAAACCTCCTGTTCACCATTTTGATTTCCTTTACAAAACTACTTTTTTGAACTTGTCCTAGACCATTCATCTGATTTTCACCCAAATCGAATCGTAACATATTGAGACCATGACAACAAAAAGTTATTACTTTTGTGTCAACAGACAAAACCGGTTTTATATGCCGCAGCAACAAAGTTGATGCATGATGCCAAAATGACTCTTGAGGCTTTATCTCTGCAATGCTTTCACATATTGACACCAAACTTTGCTTGTGCCATTGTCATTGTGTCACCTCACTCTGACCACACCACATCAATTTAGTAACTGCGCCACCTATTGGTAAAAAGTGATAAACCATTAAATCAGTTAATTAGTTACTGTATATATGATTCAAGGTTACTTCACAAAATGGCCGCGCGCCTTGTCCCTCTTGGCAGCATAGCAGGCAGCTGGGTCTTATCTTATCCTCTTGAGACTTCCCGTCCCCAGCCAAGGCCACTGACTCTCACTCCAACAGACTGGCTTTTCATCGCCCAACAGAAGCCTTGGAATGTTATCCTAACACCAAGCCCAATCCAAGCGTCTGCCATGTTTACATCTGTCTGACCCTGTACTCGACCCCCTTGTCCCTCCCCTCCCTCAGTGTAAGCCACATTAAAAATGCATCACGTGACCACGTGTGCTGTCATCCCTATCCTATAACTGCAAATGTAGTTATGTTGATGTTGTTGTGTTGATGTCTGCTAAGTTTGTACAATGCCTTATTTCATTTTCCGGAAGATCCATCTTTGCGCCAAAAAATGGCTGCGTTGGTGTAAAATCTACTTCATTTTTGTTGCATTGTACTTGTACATGTGTAATAACAATACATCTATCTAAATATCTATCTATTGTCTAAAATCATCTTAAAATGCCTTTAATTGCTTTTTGTTGCACTTGGTCTAACACTCATAGCCATGTTGGCATGTCTTTGCGCTTGGCCCCGTTAATGGCTGCTCGCAGCTATATTTATTATTATTATTATTATTATTATTATTATTATTATTATTATTATTGTTGTTGCATTTGTTCATTGTTCTTCACCCCTTTGTCTCCCCGTCATTCTCCATCTGGAACATTCTATTACTATTACAGTGCGAATGTGTTTTGCTGAAATAATGTGCAGGTAGGAAGGCAGATATGAGAGCCTTTAACATAAACAATGCTTTTAAACAAAAAAAGTGTTGGTTGGTGGGGGGTTGGTTGTTGTTTGATTAGTAGGTAGGGTTGTTCTTGTTTGGTTTTGGTTGTTGGTTGCTTTTGGTTGTTGTTGGTTGTTTGTATGTCCAGTCGAAAATCTGACTGAAGTCACTTTTTGGGCTCAAAATTTTCTGTGATGGAACTGCTAATGTGATTTGGTTTTGAGACAACACAAATGAATCAAAAGGGACTGCTAAGATAACAGACTTTTTTCATGGTTTTGTCCCCTGTTAATCCGTTTCCCATTAGATTTCAGTGACTTGTGAGTTTGAAAGGCCTGGCTGCAAAGATGTAAAGATAAACCTGGGCCTTTGTCTTGCTCTGCTAATGCTGTGCCGCCTCGTATTGAAGCAGATCTCGGTCTATCCTCTTTGGTCACAAAGGAGACATGTCCCTCCTCTTCTTCCTGTGTTCCAGGTCTTTGTCTCGGCCTGAGAACAGGTGAGACTCGGCAAAAAGAGGACAAGATTTGGGCGAGGTCTATAAATGATCAAAGCAGAGTCTGCAGCGCTTCATTTTTGTTCAGCTAAAGCTGTGAATGCTGGCCTCGGACACAATGGTGAGTTTCAAAGAATTATATTTCACTTTACATTAAGACTTTACTTGACACTTGGCGGAAGTAGTGATTGAAGATATGTTTTTTGTTTTAAAATAAACTTTTGGCCCTTCTTTTAAAGTTTGGCAGTTATGCACTAAAGCTATTGTGTAACACAGAAAATAAATACAGAATGGATGGTTCAAATCTTTCATTTCAAGCAAACATTTTGTAAAGATTACACAGCTTTACCAAAATGTTGGGAATAGATATTTCTTAGTTTACAAAGTCATTGATTTCAGCTGATAAACCAATCCAGACTTAACATGGCAACTCAAAAGTGTCACTAATAATTGTGAGCGTGAATGGTTGGTCATTGTCCAGTGTGTGCAAACCCTGATGTGAATAAGCAGAGTAAATGGAACTCATGTCATTTGCTCTATCATTTAAGAATCACTATGATGGATGCATATGTTTGTTGTTTGTTTATTGTAAAGCGTCCTTGAGCTCTGGAAAGGCGCTATATAAATAAAACTTATTATATGTAATGTGTACATTTGAAATTGAGTGCAACATATTGGCTTACAAAGTTGTTACAAAATACAGTGCAAAGAACAATGCAACCCAGCCTTTTACAGACAATATTTTTTTGTAAACAATCTTTGACAGGAAAATGAGATATTGTGAATGGAGAAAGTGTGAATCGCATTTCCAAACAGCCCAGTTTCCACTCAAGGGTTTTATGTAATGCAATGGGAGGAAGGACAGGGACCTTTTTTATATTTCTGTGCTCATTGGACCTTATATTAAAAAGGAACCACTAGTAATGGATAGACTAATTGATTTAAATTTGCAAACAATAGGATGGGGCCCATATTATTATTTTGTTCTTCAGATTTTGTAGGCAAGTTTGTGTGTTTGACAGGACTAACTCAGGTCTGAAGCAGGACTAAATAGAGACTAACTCCTGACCAACGAGGTTTAACCATATCGTCAGAAGATGAGACATAGAAAACATCATTATCCCAAGTGCTTCTGTTGCAGATGTTGCTGAGGCTGCTGGGACTAGCCGCACTGTCTGCAGTTTGTTCAACCATGTACAGCTATCCGGATGACAATGGACAGGCTGGCGCTGTAGACCACACCAAAGTCTACACAGGCCCAGGCCCAAATGGCTCTTTCTCTGATAATCCCCCATTGTCCAACATGGGTGGTAGTGGGGGCCTGGTCCGGAGCCTGCTTCCCAGCAACATGTCAGACCCCACGGGGAACGCTCTGCTGGGAGACATGTCCGTTATGGTTCCTGATACATCCCTCTGCGATGTCTTGCTGAGCTCACCTGAGCCAATCACCATTGACCAGATCCCGTTCTTCTGCCTGTGTTTGCATTGCAAGGCCACAATGGGCCCCAAAGGAGACCGAGGAGACAGCGGCCCCCCAGGCACGTACACACTGTTTCCGGTCACCCATCAGATCACAAGAGATGAAAGCTAAAAGCAATTTGTTTGTTTGTTTCCACATAATGTATATCCATGCACATATAGATGTTTTCTGTTTGTAGGCATTGGTGGTTTGTACATTTTTTTGAGTTAAGTTTCTGTTTCTGTAAGTTTCTGTTTCTTAGTGGTTTCAAGTGACACTACAAGGCAGCTAATATTTCCTAATTAGTGCTGATATAGATAACAGATTGATTGGTAAGAGTACATTTCGTCAGATGCTAGTGTGAACAGTTTCCTTTCCTTTGTTTTTAGGAGTGCCTGGGAGTCCTGGAATGAGAGGCCTGCCTGGCTTCAGAGGGCAACCAGGGTTCACAGGTCCCCCTGGAGAGAAGGGTGAGTTCAACAATAAATCCTAAGTAGCGTAGTAGTATAAGTAGCGTCTTCATGATTAGTTGACAATACTTGTTAGCCCATTCTAATGTGTAAGATGAGCAACATTTGGACAAATCAATCATATCAGATCTTTAATTCTATTAAATGGTCACCTTTTATTTTTTGCACTTTACTTTTCCTAATAGCTGCTGTAAAAGTAAATTTCCCCTCTGTGGGATTAATAAAGTCTAATCTTATCTTTAAGGTGAATTAAAGGTAAATACGCATTGTGAATTAAAAATGCTCCAAATAGATATGGAAATTTGACATTTAGGCCAAGCAGTGTATTTATAGTTTATGTAGACTAAACACATTACACTTTTTGATTTGATTTGAAGATTTTTCCTTTGATTTTTGTGAATGTTTCTGTTTGACAGGTCAGAAGGGAAACCTGGGCAACAAAGGGCAGCAGGGGATGACCGGTCTCACTGGAATGAAGGGTGAACAAAGTTTTAAAGGTTAGACCACAACCAAAGCTCTCTTTTAAAGATGGCTAATGCAACAGTTTTTTAAAACTGCTTCACATCTGTGTGGCACCAACTTATTCCACTCCATGATTCTTTAACAACATTCCACAACTCATTTACATTTATTGGTTTTGCTTCAGGAACAGCTTTTTGATTGGATTAAGGTCTGGGAATTGGGCTGGCAACTCCATAACATTCATTTTGTTGGTTTGGAACCAAGACTTTGCTCGTTTACTGTGTGTTTGGGGTCATTGTTTTCTGAAAATCTACTCCACCTACTGGTAACTTGTTTGCCACTTAGCAATAAATGATATACTAAAAACCTGGATTATTCTTGTTAGTCGCATTGTGCTGCTATTATTTTGAACAATACTGTATGTTTTCTGGCTCTATGCAGCAGGGCTCTAGGATGACATAATTAGTCAGGTAATGTTCAAATGAAAAGAATCTATGAATAACACTGCTGAAGGATCCTGTGATGTAACCCTTCTGCCTGTGTTTCAGGAGAGAAGGGTGACCATGGAGACGAGGGCCCTGCAGGACCAGTGGGGCCCCAGGGTCAGGCCGGCTACTGCCCAGAGTCCTGTCAGATCTTCATGGGTCCCCCAGGTGTTCAAGGCCCCCCGGGACCAGCCGGGGTCCGCGGTTTACCAGGCACAATGGGCACCCAGGGCCCACCAGGCTCCAAGGGCGACAAAGGAGACACAGGGCTCTATGGAAAACCTGGTTTAGATGGGCTAAAGGGCGAGCAGGGCAAGCAGGGCATCTGTGACTGCACCAATGGTGTGGATGGCACCACTGGCCAAAAGGGAGTCAAAGGAGACACAGGAGACAAGGGCAGCGCTGGTTTACATGGTGTTCAGGGCCCAGTGGGTTTAACGGGAGAAGTAGGGGATATGGGTATGTTGGGCCTACCCGGGCCCTGCTCCTCTGCCATTCAATCAGCTTTCTCTGCTTGTCTAGAAACAAGCTTCCCATTAAACAACAAACCTGTACCGTTCACCAAAGTCCTCTATAACCGTCAGGAACATTTCAACCCGATTGGCATCTACATTGCCCCCATCAACGGCACCTACATCTTTACCATTAGCCTTGCCGTCAAAGAGAAAATGCTGGTTGTTGGCTTATTTCATAATTTCTATCCGATATTTAAGATGACCAAGATGACAAACTTAGCCACGTACAGTCAAAGAGTGGTCCTACATCTGGCAGCTCAAGACATGGTTTGGATACAAGTCAAAGATCTGAATTCCAACGGTATGTATACAGATGTTGAAACCACTAGTACATTCTCAGGCTTCCTGCTCCAACCAGATTCGTGCGATTTACCAGTTTTCAGAGAGTTTTCTCTGCCCAACAAAAATAAAAATATTTTTAATTGGAATGGTCCCGCAAACTGATTTCCTTAGAACAAAAATATGCCAGTCTTGTGTGTGTGTGTGTGTGTGTGTGTGTGTGTGTGTGTGTGTGTGTGTGTGTGTGTGTGTGTGTGTGTGTGTGTGTGTGTGTGTGTGTGTGTGTGTGTGTGTGTGAGAGAGAGAGAGAAAGAGAGAGAGAGAGAGAGAGAGAGAAAGAGTCCCCAGTTTTTTTATTTGAGACTAAAATTACTAACAAATTAATAACAAATTTCTCAAATGTCTTGGGTTTTGCAGATCAAATGCCTAATCTTAATTGTTAAAATAGTACCAGTACACTTTATATTTGCACTTTCAATTCCAGAAATTATTCACTCTAGTGTTATTTTTAATTGTCTTATATGATCAATTCGTGCTTCTTTCAAAAGTGAGCTAAAGACAGAATTTAAACATGGATTCTTTAGAAGAATTACAAATAAGCTAGCAGCTTATCCTTGTGCAAATTTCTGTAGGACAGTGACATTGATTTCAAGTAGCTTCTCTAAAAGTTTGATTCTGATATTTTTTTCCCACTGAGCATACAGAAACATTATGGCTGTTTGTTATTTTCACACAAGAGGACAATATATTTGTACATTATATGAAGGCCAATGTACAGATACAAAGAGTGAGCAGCTGTGACATAAGAGTGAGTTTGTCTGAGTGGAAACAGCTAGTAATAGAATTGAATCCTGTGTTGGACACTGATATTCAGACAGGCCATGTGTTAAAGGGTGACCATAAATCAAATGAAAGCATGTCATCCAAAATAAATGAATGCACTTAATATGAAAGAAGAATAGCTTTGGTGCAACCTAACATAGAAATGGTGTGAATGTAACAAAATCACCAAATGTGACACACACACACACAAAATACCACAGTAATACAGAACCTAACTATTATGCAATTATTAAATTCATCTCTAATGTTTTCTTCACATGTTTAGAATAGACCTCAAGAAAAAATGAAATAGCTATTGCTTCTACTGTGTGTGCTGATTTAATGTTGTATAAGTTTCTTTTTGAAAGCTGCTGTACATATGTGAATCAGAGGAAGTAAATTATCTTCATGATGGGTTTGATTAAGGACTTTAAAGACAATTACATAAAACTGTGATCTGTTGTAGTCCTGAAATAGAAAGAGATTAATGTCTGCAATAATAAAGTTTTTCCTGAATGTGGTGTTAGAATTTGTTTGTCTTTGTATAAATGACCGGACACTGTGATAGGTACATGTGTTCATAAAGAGAGAGGACAGAATGACCCTCAGGGGCCGCCACAGCCAATCTAGTGGTTCACAAATTTAGGCTTTTTCTGGCAGAAGTTTCAGTTGGGAAGCCCATTTGGAAGGTTACTGGCTTCTGAGCCCTGGCTCTGTGTCAGGGACTCAAACTCTCTCCTGTGTGACAGGTGGGGTGCTAATTATACTGATGAGCCACAGTAAATCACTGACAAAACAAAGAAATGAAATGAAAGAAGCATTAGGCTTTGTTTACAAAGGGTTTTCATTTTTGTCGTTTCATCTTCAATTGCAATTTACTGTAATACCCTTCCACTGTGTTGGTAACCTTCTAAGCTTTCGAAGTGTAAGGGTTGATCTTGACAGGACTGAGGCAAAAACTAGGCTCAAACTCTGATGGATCATTCTGTCATTTTGAATATGGTCAAAGCACTAAAAGGAAATGACAGTTCACACAAGTTGGAATTATTTGAGTTTTTATTGTCCCATGGTTGAAACTGCACAGTCATCTCCAAATCATACAAATACATGGGAACTCAACAGAAGTCTAAATGCTTTTAAGGACTTAACATCCACTTGACTGTAGTGCCAAGTCCATCTCTGAGCCTGTAGCTCCACTGTCTGAACCTTGTGACAGGACACACAGACTATTTAAGAAGCTCTCTCAGACAGTGGATAAAAGGGGATGGGATACAGAAAATGGATTCTTTTGTTATGAAGCAGAGACTGGGATAGACTCAACATTCGGCTGCAACAGAAACATACAGCATTTACTTAAGGAAACATAAAGTAAATCACTTGCTGTACATTTAAAGCTCTTTCACTTGCCTAAATACTGTATTTTTTAAATCTAGATTTACACATAATACATATTTTGCTGTTAGTTTTTACACATTGATGTAAAAGTGGATGCATTAATAAGTCAGCGACCACTCATTGCAGCAAGCAATTCCCCAGAGACAAGATGGTAATTGTTTTTGTTTAATTAATAATTTATTGAATGTCCTAATACCACTTTACAGAATGCGTATTTGAGTACTCATCAAAACCCAGACATTTAGTGCAGCAGATTTAACAGCCATGTTTTTATCAGTGAATGTTTTAAGACAGTTTTTGTGCCTGTCGTCCTTCACAAAGGATCATTTAAGTCTACTTATATTATCTTTATTTACTGTCACATACTTCCAGTGTTTCCAGAAACTCACACTGCGGTCGAGAGAGTACTCAAATTGCAGTATTGGAGGAACTCAAAGTTGGGAGTTAAAGTTAAAATCTTCTAGACCAATAATACTGTGATAGTCCACTGGGGATTGGTGACACAACTGAGAGAACACTTTTTATACTACATCCATAGTTTTACCCCCATTCATTTCTCTTTGGGAGCCATGTCGTCTCCTCCAGACACATTACCATCATCATCATCATCTCCCATCATTCCCTTCAAATATGAACGCTTAAACTCCTCGAACACCAGCTCCTCTTCCATCTCACTGCACACAAGACATAAGTCTTAGAAACAAGTGTGGCTGCTTCAACAAATGGTGTCAATCAACTAAATAACTGTGCCACGAATACTATTGAAAACTCTGAAACAGAGTATTGAGCTGTGTCTGAACGTTGAGAGCTTGGCCCTCACACCACTGCCTCTACACAGAATTATTGTTTGATGCAAACTCACAAACAACCATTTACATTAAAATGGCACAACAGTCCCTTCCATGAAATATTAGATATTTTTGTAGAGCTTATAACTAGTGCTGGGAAAATTTCCGGCCCTGGAGGAGACGGATCTCCCCTGTGTCTCCCAAACACAGTTAGGACACAGAAGCAGGAAAGGTTAACATTGTGATGGTGCGTCATGAGGGCGGCTCATACGTGCAATCCCAAGAATGCAATCCCAAGAATGTTCTTCAGACCGACAACTTTCACAATATTAATTGGCCGATGTTAACACGCGATAAAATAATTGTCGGTGTTAATTCATTAATGGGAAGATAACACGTTAACTTGCTCAGCACTACTTATAACCAGTTGACTTAATGAGATTATTGGTTATTGTTATGGTCTCTTTGTGAAGATAAATGGACCCTTACCTCTCCTTCACTGCAGCAGCAGCAGACAAATTAAGCAGCCAGGTTAGATTCATGGCATTATTCATTAATACATTTTATCAATAAACATTAAGTCTGGTTTTGTCTCGGATTAGTCCATGTTCAGTTCTGGTTGAGTCCTGGTTTAGAACTGGTTAAGTCCTGGTTTAGTCCAGGTTTAGTCCTGGTTTAGACCTGGTTTAGTCCTGGTTTAGACCTGGTTTAGTCCTGGTTTAGTCCTGGTTTAGACCTGGTTTAGTCCTGGTTTAGTCCTGCTTAGACCTGGTTTAGACCTGGTGTAGACCTGGTATAGACCTGTTTTTAGTCCTGGTTTAGACCTAGTTTAGACCTGGTTTAGTCCTGGTTTAGACCTAGTTTAGACCTGGTTTAGTCCTGGTTTAGACCTAGTTTAGACCTGGTTTAGTCCTGGTTTACCTGATTCTGGTTTTGGATGCATGAGCTTGAAGGGAACCTCCAGTCCGACTTCGCTGCAGCAGAGAAACAAATAAGATTAAAAAGTATAATGTTTGTTAAGATAGACAGAGTGTTGTCACTTCCTGTGGTTGACTAAAACTAGCCAAAGGGTGGATCTCAACTGTCTAATAATTTACACTTGATTCCTCCACTCCCTTCCTCTCGTTACATCTTAGTCCTGCCCACAGAGGAGCCACAGAGAGGAGAAGGAAGAGAGTTGAGTTTAGCACAATGGGACATCTGTCTGCTCTGGAGCTTCACCTGGGACTTCCATTTTTGATGGGATTTTCAACTAGATCTGCAGCAAGTTCTCAAATTAACTTTAGAATTTTAATTTACTGTGATCTAAATATTTGCCAAGAATATTTGTAATTTATAATCTAAAATAAAAATACATTGATTGATGACGTTCTTTCACTTTATTTATACAAATATTAGGTTCACAGCCATCAGGACTTATTATAACATTTACAGATGAACCAGTCTCCGGTAGAGTTCTTCCTAAACCAAACATGACACTTGTGTGTCTTGTTTAACTTAGTGCGTGGTGTGGGTGGAGTTTTCCCACCCAAAGTCTGCACAAGAATTACAACATTTTTGAGGAGCATTAAGCATGAGCCACTAATGAGCAACACTGACGTCACTCATGCATATTATCAGAGCTCTGTGAGGTCAAGGCGCCAACAGCTTCTGATATCACTCAGTTGTGATAGGGCCCAAACTTTTCCCATACAAAAAGTGACACAATGACATTTGAACTGTTGTAGAATTCTGAAGGAAAAAGGATGAGATGAAGTGAAGATGAGACAAAGAGAAGGTCAGAGGGCACAGAGCAGGGGCAGAAGAGGAAGTCCAAAGCAGCAGCTGGGAAATTGGCACTGGCTTCAATGAACAACAGTCAAAAAGGTGGACAGAGTAATAACTAACTGGACGAGTAATTTAAGAAAAAAAGGCTGTCCAGACTCTCACAAAGAGGATTATCTAATTACATAAAATACAAGTAAAAAACAAAACAAATTAAGCCTTACCTTGAGCCCATCATCCTGAGAGCACAAATAGAACCAAACACAGACAGATGAGCTATAGTAATGTTTATGACACCAGTCAAAACAAACAAAAAGTTCAGGATCAGCCCTGTAGCAGTTTGTTTTGTGGACAGCTGCTAAACCGCACTCCCACTGACTCGCTTCCAGAAATACTTTTAACTTTGTCAATATCTCTACTTGATTTAGAACATCAATAAAAACTCATCTCTTTGTATATTGAGAGAAATAGCTCATTGTTATTCTTTGAAAAGAGCTGGGGTCAGTGAGGTGAGGGGTCAGCCTGGCCGGCGCTGAGACACTTTTACTGGGCTCTTTTTCCAAACTGATGTGACTCACCCTCCAACGATGAGTTTAACCATGACTCGGTACGAGACCATTATCCCCAGCACCTCCTTCAGAACGCCCTCTTTTATGCTGCACAAAGAAAGGGAGAGGATCAACAATTTGAATGGGAAAAATCTTTCCTTTTCGGCTCTGAGTGGTAGTAAATTTAATTATACTCTTTTTTAAACTTCGGACAAAATATGCTGGAAATAACCTGACTTTTAGGCTGACTTTCTCTGCTCATACTGGAGGAGCCACTGTTTTATTTGATGTGAGGCTCTGTCTTGACAGTTATAAGTATTGACATGGAAGGCATGAATATTTGTCCGTCCGCTCAGTTCCCCGTATTTGTCACATGGGTAAGGCATATTGAAACACTGATGATTTGGATATATTGTGTAGCCCTGTTCCTCACACGCTTGAGGAGGCCAAGTTGGTATCCTCGTGCTTCAGTTTTCCGTCCAAAGCAATGCCTCGTCGCTCTCGGTTGTTGGCCAGCAGAGGCAGCAGAGAGTAGGTTTTCTGAAGTGTTGCCCCAGCAGACACCGAGTCACTGCAAAAAACAACAAACAGCTTAGTGGGTTAGACCCTTTTTGGGTGTCAGATCCAGTTTTAGGGTTTTAGGTTTTCATTATGTCCTGGTTTACGTTCACTTTAGTCCATGTGTAAGTCTTGGTTTTGCCTTGATTTATATCTTAGTTCAGTGTCTGAAATAGTTTTGATTTATTCCAAGGCCCTGTCTGAAGTTGATCCAGACCAGGTTTGTCAGGTTTTATCCAGGAGAATTATCTGGGGCAAGTTCTTGATTTGAGTCCTAAGTTAGTCCGGGCTTAGTCCAGAATCTTTCAATGTAATGTGCAGTGTGAACTTTATTACCCAGAATCCTCTATGTCCACAGACTTGGTGTAACTGTCGTTGGAGTACAGCACAACGTTTGCCACTTGGTCAACTGAAAACACATCATGATTTTACCAAAAGTCTAAAGGAATGGATTCTGTTTAACATATTAACAATCTCTGTTTTTACTAGAGACAATGATGTTCTTGATGTTTTTGCTGGAGCTATTGGTGACGTTGAGGTGGACTTTGATTGTCTCCCCGTGATAATAAATCTGAAAACATAAAGAAATATGTTAATGTGTATTTGTAGATCATCAGAGGACTTTTTTAATTACTTTAATGAGAAGAAGTTCATGACCTGCTTTGTTCAGTCGGTGTTCAGGCCAGGTTCAGTCTAGGTTCAGTCTGCTTTAGTCCTGGTTTAGACCTGGTTTAGACCTGGTTTAGTCCTGGTTCAGTCCCGGTTCAGACCCTGTTCAGTCCCGGTTCAGTCCCGGTTCAGACGCGGTTCAGTCCTGGTTCAGTCCTTGTTTAGTCCTTGTTTAGTCCTTGTTTAGTCCTGGTTCAGTCCTGGTTCAGTCCCGGTTATGTGAGCCAAACATCATTATGTATGGGCTGTAAATAATCTAAGTTTATTTTAAGGTATATCAGCCACTGTAGGCCTACCATAATTATACGCTATTATTAACAAGGTTAACAAATAAAAAAAAGTCACAAATTTACAAGCATTAATGTTTTGATCAGATTCCAATAAAGAAACAAAAAGAATACGTTTTTATAACGATTCCAGGGAGGAGCCAGTTGTCAATACCCAAAACTAGTCCCTGCTTTGACAGTACTTTTCACACGAGGGACCCAGGTATGGCAAAATACAGCAAAATACAGCAAAATACAGCGATATACCGACGTCCACCAGAGGGAAGGCTCCAAAAGCGGAAATGTAAGGAGAAACCAAGCGTCTCCCATGGAACCTCCTAAATGGTCGTTGCGTAAGGGCGCTGCCCTACGACAAAATACGGCGAAATACAGCAATATACCGCTGTCCACCAGAGGGCAGGCTCCAAAAGCAGAAATATAAGGAGAAACCCAATGGTGACTTTACAAGTGTAAAAATTATGTTTACAGCCTGGTACAAAAGATGGCTCCGGTCTCTAGAGCTAAGTTTTTACTACGTGACAACTCTGGGGGGGTTGATTATTACGTCAGTTTACGCTATCTAAAAACTATTGTTTTACTATGGAGTAAAAGCCGAAAATCCTGGATGTAACGGCCATTTTATTGCTGAATTGTAACGAACCAATGGGCAGATTACATCCATGTTTATTTACTATTTATGGTACCTGCTCGCTCAGCGCGCTCACTGCACCCCCGCCAGCCACGCCCACTCGCAATATTCCATTTATTCTATTTATGGAATCTAATGAGGGCACCTACTGTAGCTTGTTAGTCCTCTAAAATGTTATATAGTATTGAGCAAATCTGAAATAATTTAGAAACGCATAAAAGCAGCTAAGCTACCTTTAGGAAATACCCCAAAAAAAACGAAACAAAATTTTTTATACCATCGCTTTGGCGCCCCCCCCATGAGACGCATATGGAGCATATCCCCTTTTTGCGCCCCGATGAGTATAAAATATAATATCCCTCTATAATTCCATCATTGTAAGCAATAAGTACCAAAATAAAAAGCTTTTTCTCATATCGGTTTGTAGTTTGAACTGAGGCAGAGACCGTAGTCACTTGCTGCTGTCTTTTGCTTTGGCACATACAGGCTCCTGGTTGTACTTTGGACTGTACCTGTTTGTCGAGGCTCGCCCTAACGTGCAGTGGTTTTTCTGACATCACAAATTCCCTGGTGGTCTCCACAGACGGAGCGGTACCCTGTGATTCCGGGGCATACTGGACTTTTCTCAGCATCAGACGAACTGTGCTCCTGAGACACACACCAGAGTGTTCAGACAATAAAGAGATTACAAAGATTATTACAATGTATTTAAATTCATATTTATTATTATTATTTACATTCTGAAGTATCTTAAAGTCTTGTATTTTATCTCACAGTACTTTAAATCTGATTTTGTTTTGGTTAGCTTCTGGTTTGATTTTGTGCTTGCTTATATTTTGGTTTAAGTCTATGTCCGGTCTTGTTCAGTCCTGCTGTTTGTTTTTCACCTCACCGTTTCTTGACGTTGGCATCCTGGCGCTCAGCACTAAAGGCCTTGACCTCAAACTCCACGGCACATTGCTGCAGAAGAACACATAGTGAGCTCTGAGCAGAACCAGACCGGGAGCAGTCACAACCCGGACAACGTCTTACCTTTCCAACATCCGTAGGCGACGGCTGCAAGGCCACCGAGCACGGCAGGTTATCTGGAAACTGAGCACATAAAAAAACATCAGGAATAATGTTACAAGGTTAAAAAGAAGGAATCTGGACATAGTTTGTAAAGAGAAGCTGTTTCGTCCCTCATCCAAGGGACTTATATCCCTGAAAGGGAGTGGTCTAACCTGGGCCTAACACCCAATGAGGGCTGATCTAATTTAACAAAAAATGCTTCTTTGACACAGAGGAGGAGGCCTGTACAACTGTGTGTTAAAGCCCAGACAGACACACAACAATAAGCTTTTATCCTCACAGAAGTTAAGTTAAAGCCCTCTCTCTGAGGGATGTACAATCAGCTCACACATTATGACTACCTGGATGACTGAGAACCTCCACAGATGAGGAATAATAAACATAATAGTTGTGTCAGTAATGTTTCCAGTGCACTTTTACACCATATGAAAGGACTTATTATAGTGTGGCTATTCTTTTAGGAATATGAGAGCTTTACTTATTGGTTTAACAATGCTTTTTTCCAGCACTAACCCAGGACTAAAGCAGGACTAGACCAGTTCTGAGTGGGACTTGAGAGTGTCCCCAGATCATCCCAATCTCACCTCGAAGAAGAATGGAAAAGCGTAGTCGCCCAGTTTTCGCAGCAGTTTGGCCTGGGTCTTGGTGTGGACGGCCTTCTCTCGGTCCTGCAATGGCGGGTATACCTGCCGGGTGGACAGGTACAGCTCCCGACGAAACGCAATGCCCATCACGTCCATGTCGTCCCGGCCATAACGGAATGTGCAGGACAGCGTCACAAACACTGGGGATGCACACACAGGGGAAAGGATGGACAACAGTAAAGGCCAGTTCATCCAGCTCAGCATCCAAAAGCACTCTGGAAAGGTATGGTTTTCAGTCTGAGGCAATCAAAATGTCCTCTATATTTAAGTAACCTGAAACAGGCTACAGGTTTAGGCAGTAGGGTTAGGTTGTGGACTAGGGCTAGGGACAGGGTCAGGATGGATGTTGGTGTAAGGACAGCTTAGGTCTACAGAATCAGACAGATGTTTTATTAGAGTGTAACTTGAAGGTTTATCAAGAGCACGGTGCAGTACTTATACTTATACTAAAGAAATATATTTTTGTAGCCTTTATTTGACAGAGTCAGTGAAAACAGACAAGAAACAGGGTGAGAGAGGGGACATGAAGCAAATGGACACAAGCCAGAGTCAAACCCAGGTGACTCCACCTGGGGTGTGCTCTACCAGGGCCCTGGACTACGAACCCAGTTAAACCTACCCCAGATATGTCTCTCCTACAGTTTAGACAAAACCTAACAATCCCAGGCTGGATAAGTGGTATCACAAAGCAGGTTTTCAACTCTTGAGTTAACCCTGGGTTTTTCTGTGGCGTGAGAGCGCGTTCATGTAAAACAGGTGGAGTCAGCACTAAACAACCAATCACAGCGACATGTGTGAGAGGTAACATGAGGAAAAACACTAAAGTAGGCCACAATAATATATATATATATATATATATATATATATATATATATATATATATATATTCTCTTTTTTCTGTCTCTGCACTGCTTATTTCTAGTTTCCGATGTCCGTGTTTCTGTTGTCTATCTGAAAACTTAACCTACTGAACCGGCTTCTTGATACCTGTACTTGCTAACTTCCTAATCCAGCTTCGTAGTGCAGGGCCCTGGTGAGCCACTCAGAAGCTCCTTTATCAATGCTTGTAACTAAGTGGAGCTCTTTACATGAGTGTTGTTTAGAGTTTGTTCACTGAAACCAGCCTCCTCTCACCTTTCCTTCCCTGAAGAGCCTCAGGGTCAACAGCAATGACGCCATCTAGAGCAGAAAACAGTGCATTTAGTATATACACTGACACCAGTGTCACAAATCAATTACTGTTCTAACTATGGTGAGCACATTTTAAAAAACAGACTGTAGAACAACTCATGGAGAGAAGAAACGGGAGGGCAGGAGAGGCCTGCTCTGATTTTAAAATGTCAAGATTTGATTTGGTGCTGTACAAACAAATGAAATTGAACTAGGAAGCTGTGGCCTATCCTCACTCATGTCTCCTATAGTCTTCTTGCTCCTCAGAGCAGCGTGAAGAGATTTATGACAATGGTAAACAACAGTAAGAACTGGAAGTAATAATATGTTATGTTATGTTAATATGTTTCTAATAATACATCAGAACTCACCCACTGGGTCCACAGAGTCCACACGGTCCACAAAGTCTCGTTTTCCCATGTACACTGTCACCTACGAGTGAGAGAAAAGATGTTACAGTGCTTGAACAGTTATAGCACCACTGTGCACAAGGGAGTGCTCAGAAAACCATTCAAACCCATCAAGAGAGACAGAACAGTGTGGGTCAAATAACATCATGGTCAGGACAGGGCAGACAGTCAGAGGTCGGTGCAACGGCATAGTTTTGACACATGTTGATGTGGCAGTGAATTGCTCTTGAAAACATTTCAAAATGTCCTTTTATCATTTTATATTGGGGCAACAAGTCTCCACTTTTAGAAAAGCTAGAATATCACACTACACTAGATCAACTTTTTTTTAGTCTGGGCTAAAGCCCAGCTCTAAACATAAAACACAGCTTTTTTCCTGTTTCTTGTGACTGTAAAACCCAGGCCAAAACCAGAGAGTGTCAGATGTGAATGGACTCTGACTTTGTGGTCACCTTCAGCGGATCAGCACCTTCAGCGGAGCTGAGCCGCTTTAGTCTGGTACTCAGTCTGATGAGTTTTACATCTGAGAAAAGAACACTGCACTGACACACGGGCAGGCACAGGACTGTTACACCACATGAGGAGTTTCAAACCGAAAGAGAGGAGGAACAGCAGGGAAATGTCCACACCACAAACCTAAACATGCTCCACAGTGTTTTCAATATTCTCTGTCTTAGCTTCATTCTCTAATTAGATTATGTGACCATGTTTTATGAGCGTTTAATGGATCGTTATCAAGGCCTTAATCCAAACAAGAGAAGTAGATGCATTACTCACCGACTTGTCCTTACAAACTTTCTTGAAAACAACACTTTTTGGACTCATGGTCGAAGTGGATTGTCTAACAGACAGAAATGTAGATAATAAATGAAGATAGGCATAGCTGATAATTTATTCACATCATTGTGACAAATGACTTTAAAATAGAACCTGGTTAATTTCTAGTTAGATTTGAGCTCTAAACAACTCCTGAAATTCTTGACTACAACACTAACACTTTTATCTTCTGCCTATTTTTGTCTCCTCTACATCAGTCATAGATAAAACCAGTGGATTTCTGCTGGTGTCTGGGGAGATGTGGCAGGAGTGTTGGTTCTAGGTGTTTTAACTGTCAGTGCAGCTTCGGTGAGGTTTCTACTACTGAAAATAATTCTCATAAGTACGTCATAAGCCTGTGATTAAAATGTGAAATTAATAAATATCCATGTTTATGATATAAAAAGTTGTGTATCTGGTACGCTATGTCCCATCAAAATACCCCACCCAAAAAGGACAGCAGTATTAAGGTAAATACAATTCTACAGATCAGGCTTTCAGTGGTGCTGTGTCACTCACCTGTGTCTCTCGGTGAAGTTGCGAGCTGTGTTTGATTGATTTGTTTGTTTCTTGTAATAAAAAACCTGTCCTGAGACCCCGCCCCTGCACACTCTCAGCCAATGACAGTAGAGGTTGTGCACTTCCAGTGAGTGAGCCGCTCAGGCGATTGAAGCTTTTCCCTTAATCAGCAACACGACAGATTACAGCCTTTGCACTGTGTTTGTGTTAAGTGCATTTCAGGCTCGGAAAATACAGAGACATGTACTTTAGCTGTACAGAAGGTGGCGCTAGAGAGGCCATTCATAAAGGAGATCTGTGTGTCTAAAGTGTTACACAGACAGTGTAATCCTCCTGGGTATGAGTCAGCAGAGTTGATTAGAGACTCTCCAGGATTACTGTGGATTACACTGAGAGTGAGCCTCATTCATTTAATGCAGCGACCAGCCGCAGCACACACAGCGACCCCTGACACCTTTCTAGAGAGAGACATGTCAACAGGTCCACTTTTACAGTAGAAGCTGCATGGCTCTGTTCAACATAACATGTCTGTTGTACTGGTAAAATTACCTGGGAACACAATACAAGCCACTTTTTTACATTTTTTAAAATATTTTTATATATTTATGCCACTTTTTATATATATATATTTATATATATTTATGTTTATTTGACTGGGTCAAAAAACACAGCATTGTTACAATATAAAGAGTAACAGATGCTGTGTTGTAAGTCTTAAAGCTAAAAGAAAAATTCCTTGTTTTCCTGGTTAGGTTTTTTTTCAATTCTACATAAAAGACAAAGACAATATACATTACAAAACAATACAAACAATTAATGTCAATAAAATAAAGACATGGAACAATTAAACACACAAACAACAAAGAGAGTATTGCATGTATTTTTGCCTTTTGTTTGGGCTCTACCTCAAAGTGTGATTGTAAGTGAGCCCTCTTGTGTCGGGGGAGCACCCCACATTATTATTCCAATCAAGAGTAAAGCTTTTCCCCCAAGTAATGCATAAACATTTAGAAAATATCATATATATTTTATATATATATATATATATGCTCATAATGTGTGAGTCATGGAAATCAGTTAATAAATGTATCAAACTAAAACAAACTTTATTCTTTTAACAAATTCACACAACAATAAAGGCTTTCCCCCACAATAATAAAAGACAAACTGTTCAGACATAGGCTCGGCCCGAGTCTGGCTCAGACTTGGCTGTAGCCGTGTAGACCTTCTTGGGCTGGTTTCCATAGTGACCACTGCAAAATGATGACAGAGAGGATGCATGTTGTCAGTTTGTGTTTAGGATTTACATGGCGCACGTGTTTTAACAAAGAAAAGAGTTGAAATACTGACCCCTTCTTGGGCGAGGCTCTCTTACAGGCCGAACAGAGCAAGGCTCCGCCCAGCAAAGCCAGAGACGCTCCGGCCCAGCCCATGTACAGCCCTGCGCCCATCTCAAACCTGAGAAAACACAGCAGGAAGTCAGCCATCTTAGGTTCATAAAACTGCCTCATTCAGACCCACACTCAGTTACCATGAAAACATGCTTAATATTGTCTAGAAACAAGTTAAGACCAGGTTTAGTCCAAACATTTAGTGAGGCCCAACTCTTTTATTACATATTTATCATCTGAATCAAAAGAAAAATTATCTTTATCATTTATGCTTATTTATGGTATACACACATTCTAGACCAACATTCTTAGTGTAAATATCAGTTTCTTTTTACTGTTTAGAACTTTGACAGTGTTTTGTTTTGCCGATGGCATGAGTCCTACAGAGTCCAGAGAAAGAACTTGCACCATCCAGGCTTTGTCCACAAAGTAGATACTTTATTCTAAATTTCTTGTGGATTAAACCACAGATAATCACATTCTAAATGGGTTTAAAGCAAGAGGTAATCCAGCCACCAAGTAACTTGCAGTCTTAACCTGCGGATGAACTTGTGGGCTGAACCTGTGGATGAACTTGCAAATGGAAACTGTGGACTGAGCGTTTGGATGAATCTGCGGGCTGAACTTGAGGGCTGAACATGTTTTGTGGTGCTCGTACCGGATTCCCCCGTGGAAGGGATCGTGGAAGTCCTGAACCACTCTGTAGGCATACCACGAGGCGGCGATGAGGCAGTTCAGGCCTGGGCACAAACACACATGAGAGCTTTCATGAGAGAGATGCTTTTGAATTTTGGCAGAGACAATGTCCATGTCATTGCACGTTTCCCAAAGAAAGTGATCGCACTTTTTTGGAGTTTACGCATTTTGCAGTTTATGTGACCATGTGACCAACATGACTGTCATCTAAATTATATAGCTTTATTTTTTGCCAACATACATACACATGTATGGGCACTATATTCATTCAGTCATATTCTTCCTCTTAGACTTGAGGGTCACAGGGGCTGGAGCTCATTCCAGCAGATTTGTGCCTGAGGCAGGGTACACACTGGAGAATTCACTCTCAAAATAATTCTCTAGGGGCACATTAGATTGATCGGTACACCTGTAGATGCAGGCCTCACAGTGGGAGGACACATAACCATATCCCATACATACATCTGAAAAATGAGGAATGAAAGAAGAACAGTTCTGTAGTTAAATGTGGAACCAGCTGGGGGTTGTAGTGTAGAGAGAGTCAGAGTGTGCCAGTTTATTGCTTTTAGAGGAACTGAGAATGATTGACTGATAATTCGGTCTTTTCCAGTTTGCTCACCTGCAAGAATGCTCAGTATGCCCCCCGTCACGGCGAGCTTGGCCTTGGACTGGTCAGTAGCCGAGCCAATCTTGATGCACTTAAGTCCAAGCAGAGCCACGATCATGGCGCCCAGCCCGAGCAGCAGCGAGATGATCATCAGGGCTCGGCAGGCCTGTATGTGGACTACAGAAGACCAGGAGAGACCGTTTTAGAATGGATCAAGTAGTAAACTCAGATCTAATGCCAGAACTAAAAAGGACCAGATCATAGTCTAAAACATCAAGGACCCATATAGATAAAAAAAAATCAAGGACTAAAGAGAACCAAAGAAAAACAAGGACAAAATAAGGACTAAACAGAGTTAAATCAAGACTTTACAAAGGCTAAACCAAAATTAAACCAGCGCAGAAAAACTAGTGTGGGGCTAAAGACAAATGACACGACTAAAACCTGGACTGAACCCGGGACCACACCAAAAGTAAAACTAGAGTAGATTTAGACCTAAACAAGACTAAAGCCCTGTCACATGATCAGTGAGTGTAGACAGCAAACAGTTTTCAAACCTTGATGTCAAGTTTTCATTTTCAAACAATCTGTATGAACCCGGGACTTTCCTCCATTTTGCCATTTATCAGAGGAGGACAAGAGCCAAAATGGCTGCCAAAAGTGAGAATAACAGATAAGACATGACCTCATTCTGATGAAACTCTGAGTCGGACAAATGGCTGGAATCTTCCTGATGATTTTAGTTTTACACAAATTGACCCACATTTCATTTATGACACTGAAATGTGAGTGATGTAAAAGAATAGTTAAGTTATGTTGAGGTAAAACAACACCTTACATTTTGAAAAAGACCAGGCTATTTTTAATGAAGACAAGAGATATCTGTAAAAAACAACATCATAAAAACTTCAATGCATAATGAACAGGTTCCACATTTCTCAAAGTATGTGTGTGGCTAACAAAAAGCTAAAATAAAATGCAATGATAATAGCAAGTAAGACAATATTTATACTTCCATTACTTATTATTATCAATAATATTATTATTATTATTATTATTTTATTATTTTCAAGTTACAAATGGGCCACAAGTGTTTTTGTAGATGTGACCGAAACCTTCACCATAATGTCCCCATGTGCTATTTGATTATATATATTTTTATACTTGTGGTTGTACTCACCAGGTAGCCCCAACAAAGACTCAAAATCACGGCACTCTGCAATCCCAGCACTGTTTTCTGCACAGGCGTGCCATAGGTTCTCAAACAGCCGCTGTGAGATGATAACGCTGCCAGAAACTGTAGAAATCTTCCAATAATCGTTGGACAAAGCAGCTCCAGTGATCAACCAGCTGATCAGACACATGATAAAACCTGTAGCCTCTACCGCTGTCGACATAGTGCCTCCAAAAAACGCAAATAACACTAACAAAAATGGGTTTGATGTGGGGCTGGGGCTGAAGAGTAGAGCCTGTTCAGGTCTGAGGTAAATGTGAGACGAATGCAGGAACAAAAGGACTTTAGATGCAGTTAAGCCATAAAGTGCACTGATAGAAGCTGATGTCTCAATGGACACACCTCTAACAACTGAAACAGAGATCAGTACAGACCTGTCAATAGCACAGGTTTCGGTTCAGCTCAAGCTTTAGAACTAGTGTGGATTTTAAGAGAGGGAGTGGGGCTTCTCCATTTAAATTTACAGTAACAGTGAATTTCTTATGTACAGTTGTGCTCATAAGTTTACATACAGAATTTGTGATTCTTTGACCATTTTTCAGAGAATTTTAATGATAACACAAAAACTTTTCTTTCACTGATAGTTAGTGGTTGGGGGAAGCCCTTAATTGTCAAACATATGTATATTGCCAACTTTAACATCAATGACAGCTTGAAGTCTTTTGTGGTAGTTGAGGCTCTATATTTTATGGTAAAGCTGCCAATTCTTCTTGGCAAAAAGGCTTAATAAATTCTTGGGCTGTCTTACATGAACTGCACGTTTGAGGTCTCTCCAGAGTGGCTCAATGATACTGAGGTCATGAAACTGAGATGGCCAGTCCAGAACCTTCACTTTATGCTGCTGTAGCCAATGACAGGTCGACTTGCTCATGTTAGAATGTCCAAGTACAAGTAGTAATGAGTGCAAATTTTCCTTCAGAATTTTCTGATAACATGCTGCCATTATTTTTGACCAAGTCTCCTGTGCCTTTGTAGCTCACATATCCCCAAAACATCAGTAATCCATCTCCATGTTTCACAGTAGGAATGGTGTACTTTTCTACAGCTTTAGCATAAGCTGCCGAATCATTGTCATTCAACACTACCTGCACAAAGAGAAAGTGCAGTTGTATTTTTTTTTTTCAAATGACTTCCAGAAGTTTTGAGGCTTGTCTCTGTGCTGTTTGGCCTATTGTAAGCTGCATACTTTGGGGCATCTTGACCATGCAGCCTATTTGTCTTAAAGTGCCTCCATATTGTGCATCTTGAAATAGCTATATCAGTATTGTATTTCAGCTGAAGTTATTTGTGGGTTTTTCCTGGCAGTTGTGGCTGAAATTTTTATTGGTCTACCTGACCTTGGTTTGGTTTCAACAGAATCTCTCATTTTCTACTTGTTAGTTAGAGTTTGAACACTGCTGATTGGCATTCACAAGTCCTTGGATATTTTTTATTACCCTTTCTTGTTTTATACAGCTCAATTACCTTTTCCTGCAGATCTTTTGACAATTCTTTCGCTTTTTCCCATGACTCAAAATACTGAAACGTCAGAGAATGTTTTTTTTTTTTAAGTAGCTGGTACCATAAGATTAAAATGCTGTGTAGTGATGTGAAGCTTTCTCAACTTTAAACAGAACAAATCAGAAACCGCAGCAGTTTCTTAATATAAGGTCCTCATTCTTTAATGGTTTAATGTCAGAGTTTTAATTCGCTGTAAATCTCATAGTTTTGCCTACTGCAATGTTTCTCATTCTTTCCTCAGAACATAATACAAGCTGTGTTTGTAAGAATGTGGTCCTCTTTTGATATCCAGTTCGGTCTGCATTGTCCAATCATCAGCCTAATTTGTTCCACCTTAGAGTAATACTCCACTTTATTGGTCCCACAAAATGGCCTTTACAAACTGGCATAATTCAGTAACACTATTTAGGAACCCTTTGCACCTTAAGACAATTAGAAGGACTCTAAAAGTGTGTAATTTGTGTGGTTAGTTAGGTTAGGCTCAAATGTATAAGAAAAGAAAAAAATATCCTCTATGTGGTAGAGCAAAAATAAGGCAGTGTGGTTCTTTCTCTTCCATTAGCCATTGCTCTTTTTTTAAAAAAAAAAAAAAAAAACAGTCCTTATGAAAGTTTTATTGATTAGAGACTGTGGTAAGCTGTAACACTGAGAGCTAAAATAAAAGTGACAAAGTGAACAGTCTCTGAGGGAACTCTGGACTTTAGACAATGTGGCCAAACATTAACACGTCTGATCATAAAACAATAAAACTATAAAATCCAGAGCTTTCACAGGACAACACTTATGTCTCTCTGAAACCAGCACATGCATACTATAACTGAAGTCCTTGAACACAATTGTTTTGTTTTATATTTGTAAAATAAGGGGCTGTTGCAAAGTGGATTGGGCGGCAGTCAAAAGCAGGGGCTTCTGCAAACCAATCCCCAGAAACGGAATCTAGGGGTGCTAGGGATGTGGAATGTCACCTCACTGGCGGAGTAGCCTGAGCTTGTGCGGTAGGTTGAGAGATACCGACTAGAGATAGTTGGGCTCACCTCCACGCACAGCTTGGGCACTGGAATCCAACTCTTCAAAAGAGGTTGGACTCTCCACTACTCTGGAGTTGCCTGCGGTGAGAGGCGGTGGGCTGGTGTGGGCCAACTCAGCTCTCAGCCCTCAGCTCAGCCGCCATGTGTTGGAGTTCACCCCTGTGAACGAGAGGGTCGCTTCCCTGTGCCTTCGAGTTGGAGATAGTTTTCTCACTGTTGTTTGTGCTTACAGGTCAAAGGGGCAGCATTGGCTCAGTAGTAGAGCGGTAGTCCTTCAACCGGAAGGTTGTCGGTTCGATTCTCGTTCTCCCCACAGTTCATACTGTCGTTGTGTCCTTGGGCAAGACCCTTAACTCACCTTGCCTCATATGAATGTGAAAGTATTCGTTGATGGTCGGAGAGTCCGTAGGCATGCAATGGCTGCCACGTCTCTGTCAGTCGACCCCATGGCAGCGGTGGCTTACCACCAGTGTGTGACTGTGTATGAATGAATAATTAATATGTAAAGCGTCTTCGCTATATAAAATTGATGTAATAATAATAAAAAAAAAATAATAAAATGATAGTGCAGAGTATCAGGCCTTCTTAGAGTCTCTGGGAGAAAGTGCTCCAACAGGGAACTCTACTGGGGGACTTCAACGCTCACGTGGGCAGCAACAGTGACTCCTGATTGGGAGGAACAGCCCTAAACCAGAGCGGTCTTCTGTTATTTGACCTCTGTGCTAGTCACAGTTTGTCCATAACAAACACCATGGATGGAGATGTCAACTGAGCACCCCCTGGTGGTGAGTTGGATCCGATGGTGGGGGAGGAAGCTGGACAGACTCAGCAGGCCCAAACATATTGTTGGGAATGTTTGGCCAAGTTCCCATTTAGAAAGATCTTCAACTCCCACCTCCGACAGAGCTTCGACCAGATCCAGCTGGAGACATTGAGTCTGAGTGGACAATGTTCTCCACCTCCGTTGACGACGCAGCCACTTGGAGCTGTGGCCGTAAAGTCTCCGGTGCCTGTCGTGGCAGCAATCCCCAAACCAGGTGGTGGACGCCGGAAGTATGGGATGCTGTCAAACTGAAGAAGGAGACTTATCAAGCCTGGATGGCTCGTGGGACTCCTGAGGCAGCTGATCGGTACCAGTAGACCAAGCAGACTGCAGCCCGTGTGGTTGTGAAGGCCTCGAAGAAATTATGGCAAACCGTCCAGTGTCTCAGGAGGGGGAAGTAGTTCCCTTGCCTTTGTCACCGGTCCTGTTCATTATCTTTATGGACCGGATTTTAGGCGCATCCAGGGACCAGGGGGAGTCCGGTTTGGGGACCACATAATCTTGTCTCTGCTTTTATCAGATGCTTTTGTCCTGTTGGCTCCATCAAGCCAGGACATCAGCGTGCACAGGGACGTTTGCAGCCGAGTATAAAGCTGCCTCCACAGCAGAGCAGCAGCAGCCACTCCTATCTCCTTCACTCCCACTCATCTGCAAGACCGCCCCGCTCACATCTTGTCCCCAAACCCGTCTGACAGCCTCGCCAGCCCGCCCCTCCGGACACCTCCACACTGATTTTCACTGCTGAACAGGTGAGGAAACAACTCCAAAGACTCAGAACAGGAAAAGCTGCAGGCCCTGATGGTGTGAGCCCCAGATTCCTTATCTTATTACAGGAGACCCATGCAATTGAAGTTTTGGAAGTCACAATGGGGAGATAATTGCTTTTTTAGCCATGGTAATAACTAAACAGCAGGGGTCGCAATACTGTTTAACAAATTTAGAGGAGTTGTGGAAGAATCCAACTCATCAAAATACAAGAGCTGGCTAATCTTAAATATTAAATTTACAATAAAAATATTATTATCTGCAATTTATATAACTTTAATAGCACAAAAATGGCTAAAACACTAGTTTCCCAACTCAAGAATAAACTTGTGGTTAATATCCCCAGAGTGCGTTGAGTTTGTCAAAGAAATATGCCATAGCCATTCACTATTGTCTGATTATCAATTAATTACGTTACATCTCACATGTGAAAAAGAAATGATAATAAGTTTTGAGGATATTGGAAATTGAACATTGATTTGTTAAAAGACACTATATTTTATGTTGGTGTCAAAGAGATGAGTATACATATTTTTAACCAGGATAACCTCAGCCCCATTCAGAAGTTGGAATATTTTAAGTTTAAGATTAGAGAACTAGCAATCAAAAGAAGCAAATATATTAAATAAAACAACACAGTTAATGAGGAGAAAATCATGGGAGAATACACAACACTCAAAACTTGTGTTGAAATAGCTAAAGGTACCTTCATAAGATCTCGCAGTAAGTTTTTTGCTTTAGAAACAATATTGATTGCACTGTGAACAATCCATCACAAAATCAGAATTACAAGTTGTGAATTCTTAAAAAAATGGAAAATTACCAGGGTCTGACGGGCTACCAGCAGACCTTTACATTAGGCTTTGGGCTATAATTGAAAACACTTTATTCGAAGCGTTCCAGCAATGTGTTTCAATGGAAGAAATGTAAAATGCAATAAAACAAGATCTTATATGTTTAATTCCTAAACCCAATAAGAACCCATTGAGCATAAACAATTGGCAACCAATTACACTGCTTAATGCAGACTATAAAATATTGACCCTAATATTAGCTAAATGCCTTAAAAGCGGTCTTTCAAATATAATTAGTAAATGTATTCACTTGCACATGCTATGGTTTTAGTCCAGCTACAGTTGTTTGGGTCAGAACTTACTTGACCTAAAGGTCACAGAGAGTTTTCTTTAATGGCAGCTTTTCTGACAATCTGGAGGTGAATGCGGTAGTCCTTTCATCTTGCATTTTATTTCGTCTTGGCCCTTTGATGTATTAAAATTTTTCAAATGAACTTCCTATGGCTGTAAAAAAATGTATGCAGATGACACAACTGTTTACGCATCAGTCACTTCATCAGCACAGCTGACTAAATTACCAAATGAAAACTTCATGGACTATAGATTGGTTCTTAATGTGTCGAAAACTAAAAGTATAGTAATTGGTTCAAGTCACTCACTAAAGAAGGAGCAAAAGCCTAAATGAATTAATAATTCACAATTAGAACAGGTAAATGGGGCAAAATTGTGTGGTATACACATGTTCACATGTTCAACTGTCCTGGTCCAAACATATCAATGTAATGGTTAAAAACATGGGCAAAGCTTTAGCAGTCATGAGAAGATGCTGTAAATATTTACCATCAAGCTTCACTAATTTAAACTCTTTTTAATCAAATTGAATAACTATATGACTAATAGAAAAGCTATTGTTAATAAGAAGAGAAAAATTACGTGTTAACAATAATGCTGTACGGTTCAATATTTTCTCTTGCAAGCCATGATATCAATATGTATCTTAAAGTTTTTCAAACTAATGTCGAATAATGAAATAATGAATTTTGTGTCCTGATGTAAGCCCCCACGTTTATATACTCTTTAAAGATTATAATTCTAATGTTTGACAATGAAATAATGAATATTATTTTACAGCTTCTGCCTAGTTTTACTTTTTTGCACCGTTCAAACTTTAAACAAGTCCCAGGAGTCGGATCTTTATATGTATTAAATATCTTTTTTGTAACTTTTAAGTTTTTTCCCTAGTAGCACTCTTTTAGGCGTTGCCACAACTTCTACTTACTTCTGCTTCTGCCCATTTACATTTACATTTAGTCATTTAGCAGACACTTTTATCCAAAGTGACTTACAAGTGAGAAAAACAATGGAAGCAATTTTAACAACACAAGGTTTTTTTTTTTTTGAAGAGAAGGAAACGATAGAAAGGAAGTAGAATTCAGTGTTTGTCAGTCAGGTGTTGTCTGAAGAGATGTGTTTTTAGGCGTTTTTTAAAGATGGCTACAAAATCTGCTGATCTGATCCAGAGAAGGTACATTTACATTTATATTTATTCATTTAGCTGATGCTTTTATCCAAAGCGACTTACATTGTTATACATTAATTACCAGTGTTACAGCCACTGGAGGCAAGGTGGGTTAAGTGTCTTGCCCAAGGACCCACTGAGCTACTGCCGCCCGGTAGGTACGTGAGAGTGATATTTTTCCTTTGTGGGATGGTACCACTAGACGTTGTTCATTTGCAGAGCGCAGGGATCTGGTAGGCTCAGAATAGGCTGAGGGCTCAGAGGGGGACTTGTCCATCACAAAAGTCACTGAGGTAGTAGGGAAGCTCCTTTGTGGCAAGGCACCGCGGGTGGATGAGATATTCCCTGAGTACTTCAAGTCTCTAGCTGTTGTAGGGCTGTCTTGGCTGACACGCCTCTGCAACATTGCGTGGCGTTTGGGGACAGCACCTCTGGACTGTCAGACCGGGGTGGTGGTCCCTCTTTTCAAGAAGGGGGACCAGATGGTGTGTTCCAACTACAGAGGGATCTCACTCCTCAGCCTCCCCGGGAAAGTCTATGACAGGGTACTGGAGAGGAGAATGCGGCCGATAGTATAAACTTCGTATTCAGGTGGAAAAATGCGGTTTTCGTCCCGGTCGTGGAACACTGGACCAGCTCTATACCTTCTCCAGGGTGTTGGAGAGTTTATGGGAGTCTGCCCAACCAGTTCACATGTGTTTTGTGGATCTGGAGAACGCATTCAACAGTGTCCCTTGTGTTGCTCTATGGAGGGTGTTCTGGGAGCATTACCAAAGTAAAGATGCCTTTTCTCATTTTCCCTTGGATGTGCCAACGCCAGACACTGAGGAGGTGAGAGAGCTCCCATCCTTCACCCACATTGGAGCCAAGATTACTAGGGCAATGCATGTTGGTGTAAACAGAGGAGTAGAGCCGACTTATCTATAAACGGTTGGTATCCCTGCCCTTACAGAACAGACTATAGTACAATGGCAAAGTCTCCAAATGAATGACCCTGTATTGGCAAAAGTGGCAATGTACATACAGAGAGGCCTCCCCACCAAACAGACACGAGAGACCGAAGGAAACGTAAATGGTCCAGTAAGTCCTGTGTCACTGGAACCAACTTACTGTATAATTGAATGGTGTTCTGTATGACCCTAAAGAGTTGGACCCAAACCTTCAGATACTAATACCAGATGGTGAGCGACACAATATCTGGCAAATGTATCATGTTCAAGCTAGCCACTCGGGTGCTTAAAAGACAATTTTATTAATATAACACAGACTCTTTTGGTTAGAGATGCTACTAACTGGTGGGTTGAATTTTAACAATGTCTATTGCGCAAGGCGCTTAACCCAAAACATGCTCCAGACAAGTGCCCCTCTGGAATTGCTCACCTTAGATTTTTTTGTACACCTTTACAATGTGCTTTGATAGTGTACCACTTTACCAACTATGGCTGGGCTGTCCCCACCAAAGATCAAACAGCTACCAATACAGCCAAGGTACTTTCCAGTAAAGTTATACAACAGTTTGATGTCCCTAAACGTTTGCTGTCTGACCAGGGGCCCAATTTTGAGTCTAACTTGATGAAAGAACTAGCTAACTTGTATGGCATGAGAAAGAGCTATACAACACCCTATCATCGTGCAGGAAAAAGGGCATGCAAAAGACTTAATTGGACAGCCCTTCACCTGTTGGGCACCTTTGGAGAAGAAACTGGCATGAACATGCATGTAATGCATGCAACTCTGTCCACAGCACAACTGGGTACACTCCACATTACATTATGTTTGGGAGACATGGATACCTGCTTTTAGGTCTCTCTGAGAATGTAGAATGTACATCTGTGGAGAATTGGGTCACCTGCCATAAAAAAACGTCTACAGTTTGCATTGGAACAGGACATGAGAGCAATATGATGTGGTAAATTGGCTAACAAGTGGGAGGAAAGATCTTACTTTGTGGTGAAACAGCTGAATACTGAATTTCCAGTATATCCAATAAGACAAGATGGCAGTGATTATGTAAAAGTTGATAATTTGTTAAGACCAGTGGCTGGATCTGCACATAGGGAAACTTTCAGTCCCAACCAACAAACTTAAAACAGACAATTGACCCTGAGGAACCCCAAAGACAGCACGGAGCCCCTCAACCCCACATAGGACCTCTATGGTTCGGGGTTTTGGGTTCCTACAGGTGCAAACACTAGGGGAAGTACTTGGGCAACAAATGTCTCCAGGGTCAGCCAAGAGCCTGCAGAGCCCAGACAGTCCACCATTCTCTTGTGAAGCTGTAGTTTTATTTTGCCAACATAACTGTCACTACACTCTTCAATGAACAGCATAAATCACATTGTCTCGGTTTGTGTGAGGACTGTACAAAGGGAGGAGAACACAAATCACCAAATCTGATAGTGACAGCTGCTGTCAGAATATATGACCTAACTGTAGCAATACAATAAATGACCTAAACACTGAATTAAACTGTTCAGTCATTATTCTCATGGGTTTTCATTAACTACTTTGTGATAGGGTTAAGGTTTCTATTTTCAGGAAGTAGACATTACACTGAAATCTGCAATCATGCCCCCAGGAGTCACAGAATTCGGTAACACAGCTCTCATGTACACATAGTGTGCTTGGAGAGGCTCCGAGAGGGAAGGAGCAGGAGCTGTGAGGAGAATTCCTAGTCGATTTCCTCTATTGCTCTGAATTTGAAAGAACCAAACTATACTTTTTTAAAGCAATATGACTAAAACAGAGAAAGACCCAGGAATAAACAAGGACTAACACTGACCACACCATTAAAGCTCTCTATTTTCCTGTACACGGTCTCAAGGAAAAAGTTAATAGTTAGTTAGGGTAACATGCCCTCAGAACAACCATCAGGTTTGGTTTCAGGGGAAACTCCTCCCTCTAGAGATATAAGCTCAGCTCTCCTACCAGTTGATCTCAGAATTGACAAAGTCTCTTGGAATAGAGACGAAATGTCTTCACCTTAAAACTTAGTTTTTAAGGTGGAGTTTTTTGCTTCAAGATGTCCTGGATGACTTAGAACCTTCACAGACATGTTAGGGTAACAGTTCACCTTTGTACTTTTGTGGCTGTGCAACATTTAATACAAGGTGATTTGCTTAAAGAGCTTACAGTACATGAACCTTTTACAGTGGCATGAAAAAGTATCTGAACCTTTGGGAATTTCTTACATTTCTGTCTAAAATCACCATCAAATGTGATCTGAAATGTGAAATGACACAAATGAAAAAACAGTGTCTGCTTTAACTAAAACCACCCAAACATTTATAGGTTTTCATAATTTTAATGAGGATAACATACGCAAACGATGACAGAAGGGGGAGGAATAAGTAACTGAACCATCACATTTAATATCTGGTTGACCCCCCCTTTCCTGTAGTCGCAGATCAGCCTGGCACATCGATCAGGATCAATCTTGAACCGTTCCTCTTTAAAAAACTGCTGCAGTTCAGTCAGATTCCTGGGATGCCTGGCATGAATCACTGTCTTGAGGTCATGCCACAGCATCTCAATAGGGTTCAAGTCAGTTCTTCTGAAACCATTCTGAAGTTGATTTACTTCTGTGTTTTGGGTCATTCTCCTGTTGCAGCATCCATCCTCTTTTTTAGCTTCAACTGTCTGACAGACGGTCCTCAGCTTTTCCTGCACAACATCCTGATAAACTTTTGAATTCATTTTTCCATTAATGACTGCAAGTTGTCCAGGCCCTGGAAACAGCCCCAAACCATGATGCTCCCTCCACCAGGCTTCAAGGTGGGGATGAGGTGTTGAGGAGAATTCAAATAATCCTAGTCCCTTTCCTCTCTTGCTCTCAATTTGAAAGATCCAAACTATACATTTCTTTCTTTCTTTCTTTCTTTTTTAAAACAATATGACTAAAACAGAAAAAGACCCAGGAATAAACAAGGACTAACACTGACCACACCTTGAGTAATTCTACCATTTAACTGGGACCAGAAAAAAGCTAAACCAGGAGAAAACCAAGACTAATCAATGTCTAAATGTCTTTTGGGTCAGTCAGACTGCTCTTGCCCTGGTTTGGATCTGGTTTAAGCCCAGACTGTGGACTCTGGGTAAACATTTCAGTTAGTCATTAATGCTTTACACCAACGCCAAACACTGCACTTAAAACAATCATCTCAACTCCGTCTGTCATTCTGCTTCATTCTCCTTGTGAGTAAAACACACTTTATAATTTTCTAATAATTCTTTAGAGCATTTGTTGTGTCTGAGAGGGCATAGTTAATTTAATTAAAAAGAGATCCCACTGTTTTCAGCTAAGCAAGATCAATACTTTTAACAAACTTTGTTAACCGATTTTTTTGGTTATTTTGTGCAAACCTACCACTGACATCATAAACTAAGCTTTTTTAATACACAGGGATGTCACAGCTCAATGGAATCAGTTTAAAAATGAGCAGGTGCCTCAGCCTGTCTATTATATGAACAGCAACAATGGCGGCTGAAATTTCATATCTGTCTTGCCTTTCTTGCCTCATCTTAGAGTTTTAGTACACCTGCATGTTCTTTTCTCAAGACTAGAGTTTCAGTTTGGCTTGGTCACTAAAGCTTTTTATTTTCCTGAACATTGTCCCAAGTAAAAGGTTAATGGTTAGGGTAACAGTTCACCTTTGTACTTTTGTGGCTCGGCCATTAACCCAGATTCCGTCTATGTTTGAAAATTGTCTTTTTGAGTTCAATGCAAATTCTGAACCTGTTGTAGACATGTATGTTTTGGGCTCATCAAACACAGAATGGTCCATGTAAGGTGATGATGGTAATAAGAAACCTGGTCTTGGTCTGGTTTGTGGTACAATCCCAGTAGATGCCCCAATAAACGTCCCAGTAAACTAACAAAAGGCACAGCACGACAATGTAAAGGAAAAATATTTAATGAACTGGAGACAGATTGGATGAAGACTGATAAAAGAAGTATTTGGTTTGGATCACAAAATAATATGACAGAGACAGCATAAGTAAAATTTTAAATGGATGGTCCGGTTTGATTCTTGCAAGAATGAAACAAATAAGACAACATTTAATACAAGGTGATTCGCTTAAAGAGCTTACAGTACATGAACCTTTTACAGTGGCATGAAAAAGTATCTGAACCTTTGGGAATTTCTGACATTTCTGTCTAAAATCACCATCAAATGTGATCTGATCTTTGTCAAAATGACACAAATGAAAAAACAGTGTCTGCTTTAACTCAAACCCCCCAAACATTTATAGGTTTTCATATTTTAATGAGGATAACATGCAAACAATGACAGAGGGGGAGGAATAAGTAACTGAACCATTCCTCTTTACAAAACTGCTGCCGTTTAGTTAGATTCCTGGGATGTCCGACATGAATCGCTGTCTTGAGGTCATGCCACAGCATCTCAATGGGGTTCAAGTCAGAACTCAGGCCTCAGCTTTTCCTGCAAAACATCCTGATAAACTTTTGAATACATTTTTCCATTAATGATTGTAAGATGTCCAGGCCCTGAGGCAAAACAGCCCCAAACCATGATGCTCCCTCCACCAGGCTTCACGGTGAGGATGAGGTGTTAATGTTAGTGAGCTGTTCCATTTTTCCTCCACAAATGATGTTGTGTGTTCCTCTCAAACAGTTCAACTTTCGTTTCATCAGTCCAAAAATGATTTTGCCAGAAGTTCTGTGGACTGTCCAAGTGCCTTTTTGCGAACATTAAATGTGCAGCAAGGTTTTTTTTTAGACAGCAGTGGCTTCCTCCGTGGAGTCCTGCCATGAACACCATTCTTGGCCAATGTTTTACATATAGTTGATGTTGATAGTTGAGGAGGTTAGAGACTGTGTTGTTTGACTGTGTCAGTGATTTCTGTAAGTCTTTAACAGACACTCAAGGGTTCCTATTTACCTCTCTGAGTATTCTGCGCTGAACTCTTGTTGTCATTTTTGGTGGACGGCCACTCCTTGGGACAGAAGCAACAGTGCCAAACTCTCTCCATTTGTAGACACTTTCTCTAACTGTGGATTGATGAAAACCCAGACTTTTATACATGGTTTTGTAACCTTTCCCGGCTTTATACAAATCAACAGTTCTTGATCGCAGGTCTTCAGAGAGCTCTTTTGAGCGAGCCATGGTGCACAGACAATGCTTCTCATCAAGACACAGTTCTTACCAGGAGTGTGTTTCATAGTGAGCAGGGCAGCTTTAAGCCACTCCTCAGTGATTGGACACACCTCTGACTTAAATTGTTTGGTAAAAATTGGCAGAAGGTTCAGTTACTTATTCCTCCCCCTTCTGTCATTGTTTGCATGTTATCCTCATTAAAAATATGAAAACCTATAAAGGTTTGGGGGGTTTTAGTTAAAGCAGACACTGTTTTTCATTTGTGTCATTTTGACAAAGATCAGATCACATTTGAAATGGAGAAATTCCAAAGGGTTCAGATACTTTTTCATGCCACTGTATAACGTGTACATTATGCCCACCTCTCACTTCCATTGACATGTAATGAGCTGACGTGTCAGTCATAGATGTGAATAAGTTTACGTGTATATGTCACTAAGTGTACAGGACAGAGTGTCTGTGAACAGTGATTAGATGTAGTGCAAAGTGATGTCTTTGCCTTGTTTGGATTAGTCTGGTGCTATAAGAGATACAGTTGAAAGGTGGCTGGCATCTTGATGGTGGTAGAAGCTGCTCCAATGTGGAAGGTATACAAGTGCTTATTGCAAGTGCTTATTGAATTAGAATCTTGCTGCAGTTTAACCAGTTTCTGTGAGTGATAAAGGTGTGTATGGCTTAAATTGCTACTGAAGGATAAAAGCTTTCACTTTCCCCAGGAGCCTGAGCGGAAAGAAACTGGTCTTAACAACTGAACTTTAACCTTAGGCTCCAGCTGGATTTGTGATTATACAAACTCACATACACATCAGAACTTTTTGATGATTTATGAGTGATCACAGGGAGTGTAAAATATTCAACGTTGTCACAAAAAAATTACCCCATTTATTTATTTTATTTTAAACTATTATTTATTTATTTAATACTAGCCATAAATCTATTTAAAAGGAAATTAGTTGAACAACTGGAAATGAAAATGATAGAATATGGGCCTGAACAGTTTGTTAAAAAAAATAAAAATAAAAATGTGTGTAATATCACAAGTTTAATGTAAGGGAGAGATGTAAATTTTATCCATAATTTGTGTATTTATTTTGAACAAAAATATATTTGTAGATAAAGTGGACATATGTAATATTATTAGCAGCAAATAAAATGCCATTACTTCCAACTTTCCTGTGTTTTATTGTTGAAAAAAAAGTACAGATGTTGATATCTGTATATAATATATATAAAATATAATAATATTTTTTCAATAAATTTAAAATAAATAAAAATGCTAATATTTTTTATTATAAATTATAGACACATTGTGTTTTATGTTTAAAACGTATTTGAAATAAATGTAAGCATCTGAAAAAGTGTTGAGGCAGGTCAACTGAGCATGAGCTAAAACGTTTTTATTTTGATAAATATAAAAAGTGAGGTGGACCCGGGTGTAAACTCAGGAGTGTAGCCAACTTCAAAGTGGAACAGGCGTTTTGTGCTTCTACATCAGGACACCCATAAGAGGAAACTTTCCAAGGGCTGACTCTTCTGTCTCTTCTGATTTTATTCTTATTTCACAAGGTTTTACTTGGATTTGAACAGGTTTTAGATGTATTTGAACAAGTTTTAGATGGACTTGATCAGGTTTAAGTTGGATTTGATAAGGTTTAGGTAGGATTTGAACAGGTTTAAATTAGATGTGAACAGGTTTTAGTTGGATTTGAACAGGTTTTAGTTGGATTTGAACAGGTTTTAGTAGGGCCAGTGCTTCAAGCCAGGCATTTTAAGACCAGGCAACAGACACATATTATGCTTGTTTGTGGGTTGGTCTCTGGGTGCACGTGGCAGAGTGGTTAGCACTCCTGCCTTACAGCAAGAAGGTTGTGAGTTCAAAACCCGGCCAACCCAAACATTCTCAGCCGACTCCGGTCTTTCTGTGAGGAGTCTGCATGTCCTCCACGTGTTACCGTGGGTTCTCTCCGGGTACTCCGGCTTTTTCCCACCGTCCAAAGACATGTATGTGTAGGTTAATCGGCAACTCTAAAGTGTCCCTAGTGAGTGAATGGTTGTCTGTCAATGTCTGTCTCTAAACGGGACAAAGCGGTAGAGAATGAGTGAATGAATGTGGATTGGTCTCTTCAAACATAAAAAGTTTATTAGCTCCACCGATTATTGCTTATGATGGTACAGTTTCTGTTTATGCAGAGTTAGAGACATATAATATCTTATTACACAGCAGTTTCAAGGAGTTTAACTATACAGTAAAGTCAAGTTTTGTGTAGCTCTCCATTTTCTCAAAGGCTGAACATTATTATACACCAAGAATACATGAATGAAGCAAAGCGCTGGGATTACTCCTGTACATGTAAACTCAGAGAAGGCTAGGTAAATGACACGTAGAAGCTGTGACTGATACTAATATTGTACCTTGTGCCTCTGTTTTGCTGCAGTGTTATTATGGGCCGACCCCTGCTGAGTGCTGTGCTGTGCTGTGCTCTGTGGACAGCCTCTGTCTTCAGTCTGTCAGGTGGGTAACAGCAGTATTGCAAAAATTATGGTTTCCATTTAAGAATAAAATAATTCCTCACAATTTTATTTCTCTGCCAAGCTCCACTAAAATAGTGGTCACCAACCTTTTTAACATCTCACTCACTAAATTGGTGGCCCCTGCGTGGGGCACAATGGCTCAGTGGTAGCATCTAAGTCTTCAGACTTGTCCCTCCTCAAATCTCAGCAATCGACAAGATGGTGACCCTGGCTAAAAATCAATGTCTTCTTTCCTCCTTTATTTACATGTGCAGTAACATTTTAATATGTGGCCTCTGCTAATAACAGCTCATAGTTGTATACATGCACCTAATCTAACTGACCAGCAGATAAAGCTGGTTCAAGAAAAAGGTTGGTGGGTGAGTTGGTGAGTTGTTTTTTTTTATTATTATTACTCTAAAAATCCTGCACAAACTTATAAAATAAATATAATATAATAATAATAATATAAAACAAAAGCCAAATGTGTAAGCCAGCACTAGTATTTATCTTTAATCCTAACCAAGTGTTGTTCTGTTTGTACATTACAAGAACAGGGTGCAACACTTTCATGCATGGTAAATACTTGTATGTGGTTTGTGCAGTGTTCTCTGATACCCGTTCAGCCCACTCTCTGCTGCGATCTCGAAGAGCTAATTCCTTCTGGGAGGAGCTCAAACCTGGAAACCTTGAGCGAGAATGTGTGGAGGAGGTTTGTGACTTTGAAGAGGCTCGGGAGATTTTCCACACCACAGAAGCCACTGTGAGACTCACACCTGTGTTCAAGTCTATACTTAAACTTGTGAATACTAGCCAAATGCTCCATTTGTTGAATGTTTTGTCTGTCCTCAGCTGGAGTTCTGGACCGTCTACACAGGTATGACTTGTTTTCACGAAGTTATGATATATACAACATTTACTGTTATCTGCATGATTTAATATGGACATAATACAATTGGACAGCTCCCAGCCACAGCACATTTATGCTTAACACTCCTGTATCAAGCAGTACTAAAAGACATACAGGTGTGTGTCTGAACTGATAGGGTTTTTGGAACATTTTCTTTTGTTAGTATGCTCCAAATTATGATTCACTGAACAAAACACAAAACAACGGCTTATTAACCCCCTGTTATTTGCAGTGTGTCTTACCCTTTTATTTGTAATGCTTAAAACAGACAGATAGTATATATGAAGACATTGCTGTGTGCTGTGTTTAGATGGGAACCAGTGCCGCTCCAACCTCTGTGTGCATGGGACCTGCGTAGACCTGTTCAAAGACTATGTCTGTCGCTGTGACCAGGGATACGAGGGACGACACTGTGACCAGCGTACGTTTGTTTCACATCACAAACATATAGAACTTTACCATATTTAATTACAGAATCAGATTTACACCTGACAGATCCAAAAGTGAAAAGTGCATTTCCATTGTCAAAAGGGGTCTGAAGAGCGTCCTACTTTGAGTCTCAATTCTCAATTCTCAATTCTCCCACTCTCTTATCACAGTCTTAACAGAGTTGTTGTGCTCAGTTGTTGTTTACTCTCCTTTTAATTTGGGTTGGTAATTGTATTTCATTTTATTTCACAAATTTGCAATACATCGTACCGTCACAATTTATATTTGAAGTCTTCATTGTATTCTCAGTTGGAAAAGGGTGGCTTGCCCCCCTTCAAGTTAGTGGAGAGCTCCTGCCTCAAGTGGAGGAGTTTAAGTATCTAGGGTTCTTGTTCAGTGAGGGAAGGATGGAATTGGTCTGTCGTGGTGAAAAAGGAGCTGAGCTGCAAGGTGAAGCTCTCGAATTACCGAATGATCTATGTTCCTACTCTGACCTATGTTCATGAGCTGTGGGTCATGACCAAAAGTACCAGATCACAGATACAGGTGGCCAAATTTTCAGTTTCAAAGTTTATTAGGGATTTTCTGTAAACAGAGGCTGCTAAGACATATTTCTTTCCCGTGATAGTTTCCCATATTACATATTGTTTAATAAGGGCCAACACACATCCCACAACAATAAAACCAATAGAAGCATTTTAAAAACAAGCATTACATTTTTTTGACAAAAAACATACAGATATCACTGCAATTTCCTGAAAAATTATGAACTGCTGAACTGGAATAATTTTATTAAATACAAAAACAGCTGCCTAGTCTACAAAATAAGGCATGGTTTAGCTCCTTCTCCACCGTGTGAGTTCATACACCTCAGGTCCACTAAGTAAGGGGGAAGATTTCAAAATTCCCCAGAAAAAAAATACATTTGGGCAGGCTGTCTTCTCCTTAAGAGCATCTCAGTCCCAGAACCAATATGCCGTCATTCCAGAAAAGCTGGAGAAAGTGTCTAGGGAGAGGGAAGTCTGGGATTTATGGAAATAAGTTTTTGCCATTATATGGTCTTGTTCTTTCAATTCCATATACATGGATTAATCCAATTTAAAGTAGTCTATTGATAAAAGCAAAGGTTTGAGTGAAAGCATCTGGACTTCATTTTAGTCCATTGATTACATTTTTCTAAGAATAAACTTAACGCAATCCTTCAGTCTCTATCTACAATGTCTGACAATGTGTGCAATGGTTCACTTGCTCATTTATTTTGGCTTTGCCCAGCCCTACAGAAACTTCAGACTGATATAATGTCAATGTTTCTGTAAGAATTATCATGTAAAAATTGGGCAAGACTCTCCAATAGTAATTTTTGGTTGTGTAAATTACCAAGAAAATGTTGCTTATCAGATAAGGTTTTTAAGATTGGTATGGGAAAAGCTAAAAAAACAACTTATCCAAAAAGATTGGAAATCGCCAACTGCCCCGTCTTTCAACAACTGACTTCAGGAAATGGTCTCAAGAGCAGAGCAATGTACTGGACTTGTACAGAAAGACATGGACACTGTTCCTGGCATCAATGTAAAGTCAATATGCGACATGATTGCCTCCACTGGATATTTAAGGGTGTTTTATTTATTTTGTGTCTTTTTTTTCTGGGCAAAATATTACAAAAAAAATGTTTTTGTTATCTTTCTCTTTTCAGCCCTGACAGCCTCTAACTGCTCAGTGGACAACGGGGGCTGTGACCATAACTGTGATGAGAGCGAGGATGGACAGAGCAGACAATGCAGCTGTTTGGACGGATATAAACTACACAACAACTACAGGAAATGCCTCCCGACAAGTGAGAGCTCTGCCCAATGTTTTTACTGTTCATCTTGTCGAGTTGTATGTCCTCAGCTAAATCACTCGGCTAGCTAAGACTTGGGCAAGCTAAACAAGGACCAGTAAAAAACAAGCCCAGGACAAGAACTTGAAGATGTCTTCCAGTCTTTACTGAGTGTTTAAATAATGTTTAGTTCAGATAAATGAGAGAGACGTTGGAGACATCGTAAAATTGAGAATGAATGGTCAGGTTTTAATTCTTGCATTTAGTCCATGTGTTACCTTCTCAGCTTCCACGCGCCGAACCGTAGTTGGGAGCGAGCTGAGTTTCATATATAACTTGGCTCGCAGCAGGTAACTTGCATCTAGTGGTCAACAAATCCGAAGCATGAAAACAGTCAGACGTCAGTTACTTTTAACCATGAACTCGGGCTTTATTCCTCACAGTCGAATACGGTACACATGCACGAACAAAACTGCACTCTGCTCCTAGTATTTTCCTGGAGCATAGACTGTGTGTCCCACTAACTTGCACCGTCCAGCTTAAAAGACAAAAACCGGGCCGAGAGCTCACTCTCTCCTAACATTCCTTTTTTTTTATCCTCTACCCATCCTGACCCACTACGTCACACACCCACGCCCTTCTTTTTCACAAAACTACAAGTGGAGCAGAGATAGCAACACATGGCAAGTTATGTCTATCTTTGAACGACATGATATGAGCAGGACTGGCTTGACCTAAACAGGACAAGGATCAAACGATAATTAATAACTATAGGAAATATATAATTTCCCTAACATTCCCCCCTCTTTATGCTCATGAAGCATTAACTTAAAACATTAGTTTATGTATGACCTGTATATTTATAGCAGGAGTGGGCAGCTGAAAAGGCGTTAAGCAATGACCACTCGATAAATACCCTAATCGCTGGGATAAAATTCTCCTGCCTGCTCCTCCCCATAAAGGCAGCGTCAATTCATGTACAGAGATTTATCTATAAAATAAAAAAATTAAATAAAAATAAACTAAATGTAACGTGAAAAATCAAAGGCAATTAAAGTCCCACTAATTACCCGTGGGTACTTTCAAATTCAATAAATCAGAGACACAGTATTACTTCCAAACTACAAATTAAATTCAGAAATGCCTAAAATGCACTGGTCGACTCGTCAAATCCAGAGCTCTGGTGTCATTTCTGACACTGAACCCCCAGCCATCAGAACACTCGTATGCAACAACTCATTGGCAAACAACAAGTTCAATGCCATAGACTCTTTATTGCAACAACAACAAATGACCCAAGTAGACTAACCCTTAGCTCTACTAAAGGTCTACAACTCAACCTTGGGTTTTTAGATATTTTTCACATGACAGTCACAAATTTATGATTACTCTTATGGGGAAGGATGACCCCCTCCTTCTAGTGGAGACATCCTTCCTTCTAACCTTTGTCCTAGTTCCCCAGTGACCCCTCGTACCAGGCACCCATGTCCTTATCTTTAACCAGATTCCCTGTGTGTGTGTGTTTGCATTAACACTACTCTTGTTTTAAAACCATATACTCTGACATTATGTTTTCTCTTTTATATTAATATGGTTCTAGATGTATTAATATAACTTCCCATAAACCCAACAAAAGAATAAACCATAAGGTATATAATATAAATGCATGCATAATAATAGCTAAATAACATACATACAGACATAAACACATCTAAAACATTACACCACACTGTTATGACCCTGCCTTTCCATCCTGTCACTGCAACAAAAAGAAACAAAACATTAAAGGAGACTTACATATTTTATTAAAGATTAAAATAAATTCTCTTAAGCATGCTAAATTCAGTGAACCATAGTAGAACTTTAGTATGATCAGTCACGGAGCCGTGGTCCTGTTGGTGTGCATGCAAACGATGAAATCCCCCAGATCAGATTTTTCATCGTCTGAGGTCAAAGCCCTTGCTCGGCAGGTGCATGTACAGGAATGTTGACCTAGCAACATCCATCAATCTCAGCAGCAAGCAAAAATGATCAGACATGGAAATGCAACAAGTATGTGTATAACAATACAGATTTTAAAATCCAAGCCAATTTCCCAAACATTTTGTCAAACCAGGCCGAATACTCTGCCAATTCTGCTAGAGTGTGAAGTCCTTTCTTAAAGGCCTTAGTTATACTGTTGTCAAGACCTGTGGTATTTGGGATAAAATAATTTTGCAGACCCCAGCCCTTTCAGCTAAGAGCATGTTTAGTGCCATTCTGTTTTGTCAGGTCATTAGACTAGTTTTGTCTAACTTTTCTGGTTTTATTAATGATTATAGCATCTCTGGTGTAATCGAAAAATCTTTGTTGGTTGTAATAAACATGGCTAAGCCAATCCACATTCCCGTTAATTCTCTCAAAAGAGAACAGATTCAAATTCTGCTGTCTAGCCTTATATTCATTAGGAACACCTCGCGGGACAGCTATGATGTCAGTGTATACTGTATGTAGCTATCAAATCAACCTGAGGGAGCTGCTCTCTTGCTCCTAAGGTGTTAGCTTCTGCTCACGGTGTTCTCTGTCACATTGTATGTCAACACATATAACAGAATCAATTAAATGAGGTACACGTGTGTCCAGTCAGCAGGCAACGCTGGTCTAATGGTCTTACCTCCACAAAACCATCAGACGTCCGCCTTGCACTCCGAATGTGTCATAGTGCGTGCTCCCATGTACAGCTCTGAGTTCCCAGCATAGCCGCCATGACAGCGAGCCACATTAGCAAGCGTTTGTATCCAGATGGACTCTCAGAGCAACAAAAAACAAGTGGAGACAGCAAATTTTTGGGATAAAAACAGACATTGAGCTTACTTTTTCTTAACTAAAAGGTAAGACATCATTACAGACCATATATAGTGCAGTGTTTTGATTTCATTTGTCTGTTAAATAACGTTAGCGTGCTTGTAAAACGGAGATGCTAAGCAGCTAACAGGAACGACGACTCATTATAAGTTACTGTTTTGTGAATTATGACCCTGACTTGAGTCTGATACATTTGCCGTCTTTTCAAATTATTTTTTTTAAATAAGCTAATGCTAACTCTGTGGCCTATTTGGTTACACTTTGCCATGGAGTCTTTTCTTCCTTATCTCTGTTGGCTCGTTTTCTCAGTAACCTTCCCCAGAGATAACGTGAGCAATGACAACTTTATAAATGTAGCCAGGATGTAATATAGAATGTAAATGTTATCACAGCCCATCTAATGGAAACTCTGTCACATGTCTGGCATTGGTTGTCTTATTATATTCACTTCAGACTAATTTACTGGTCTGTTAATAATAACAAAAATCACATTTGTTTGTTGTGAGCCAAAGTACATACATTTTTAGCATTTAAACTAAATTCAGTATATTTTAGGGTATGGTGGTGAGGTGGGCCCTCTGCAGATGCCAGTGGCACCTCTGGATGTGGGAAGCTGTGACAAAGAGATCATACCATCAGGTTCTGCAGCACGAGACTGTACTCAACAGAAGGTGTCTGAAGGATGTGGACAAGTGTCTTCTCTTTTGTTAAGAGTATAAAACATTATTTTACTCACTAAAGTTTGTTTTTGTTAGTATATGCCAGAGCTGAATGTGTGAATAATGAATATTTATACAAAATTATCAACTCAAAAAACCACAACATAATAATACTAATAATAATGTTTTGTTATTATTACAGCACTACACAACACACACAGTAAATGTGGCCAAAGACTCGGGGTCTTTGGGTTAATCGTCTAAAGTCCTCCCAAGAGGACAGATGACCCTCGGGCCCTTTGGCACTGGAGTTGTGCTCCCACCTACAGCTGAACTGGCACAGACACAACTCCACAGAGGACAGGTGTGTCAGTCACTCTCATAAGAGCCATTATGTTTAGGTCTCATACAGCAGTGGAAAAGTCCTTATTTATCAACTTTATACCAGAATGTCACGCTACAATTACTTTTTTATAAATAAGTGCAGGAAAGAATCTATAATTATACAGTATATGTGTATTTAAAACAAACACGTGGTGGGCTGAGACACCCTGTTAAATTCTTTGGCAATATTTGTTTTCTAGATCTGTTTCATGACTCTGCAGTTCAGGCAGGTGCACCACGCTGGCTGAGGCCTGTTTGGGTCAGCTGGTCCTGGTGTGGCTTGTCCATTCTCCATCACATCCAGAAAAACCCCAAGCAGAAGAGTTGCAACCATCGGGAGAACTTCATCCTTCTTCTCCTTTGACAGCAGCTGTAACTGTGCCTGAAAATGGAACAAAGCATTGTTTAGATTACAGAGGTTTATTTTGGTGTGGGATTATGTCTGTAGATATATGACCTACCTGCCTCTGTTGTCCTGCAGCAGCTGACCCCCCTCAGTCTGTCCTCCTCACTGACAGCTGCAGCTCCTGCTCTCCTCCTTCTTGAGTCACAGTCCGAGCTCTCCTCCACAGCAGATTGAAACTCTCCTGAGCTGGAGTCCTGAGGAGAAAACAAGAAAAATAAATTACATACATGATATTGTGCTAACACTAACAGTACCTTAAACAATGATTTAGATAATATGTTATAATACATATAAAGAATATTTTAGACAAACGTTACATGCAGTTGATAATAAATCTTACTAAGTTAATGTTAGCTCTAACTGCCGTATTGTGTTGAACGTTTTATAAAAAATGCCATTGTCAAACATTAGTCTCCCTCTTCTCTCCCATATCTCAGGAGTTCTCTCTTACTGCTGTGTCAGCACTTGAGAGTCAAATATAGTTTACTCTCAATAAAGTTTGTCAAACCGTAAACTTGCAGAAGTGTAACTTTTCTTACCTTTTCTGTAAATGTCGAAGTCCTGTGAACAGCTGTAGCCGGCTGTCTGTTGCTCCGCTTACCCAGTCGTGCACGTACGAGCGCACATCAGCGAGAGCAAGCAAGACACTGACTGCAGTTCTCCTAACGGCCACTGGTGTCAGCAACTAAGTTTCTTCAGAAAGTTAATTATAGTACCTTTAAAGAACTACAGTATGTTAGCTTTTACTGGTGAATATATTAATTGTCCAAGCTTCTGTTCTGAACTGGTTTACAGTTGAAGTTGGTTTCCATCCATATAAAATGTATAGTTTTGCATAATCAATTGTCAAAGCTTTTCAATGGTCTATAAATTAACAATGCCTTCCATTTTGCCTTTTTAGATTGACTAATTACAGAAAGAAACATTTCCAGAATATTGTTTTATTTCCTCCAATTACATTTCTATGATAACCTTTTACATTTTCTCTTACTTTACATTTTCTTTGTCCTCTATTGGCCAGACTCATCCCTCTGGGTACATTCATGTGCAGTGACCAAGCAATGAGCACTCAGCTGCTTGAACACACCCACAAAGTCCTGGCATGCTCTGTCCACATCACTTTCTCCCAAAACACCATCAGCATTGTGATTGTCGTTTACAAGGAAAGACTATATATAATCAACAAAACTCTCTGTAAATTTGTGTTTTTTTATTTTTAAAATCCCTATGTAGGAAAATAATATATATATATATATATATATATATATATATATATATATATATATATATATATATATATATATATATATATATATATATATATATATAATATATTTAGATTTTTGTTTTGTACTGATCTGTTCCATTCTGTCTATATGTGTGTTATCACCAGATGCTCTGTAAGTACAAGAAACCATTAAGCTTTTGCGTTTTTCCTATATTAATCTCAGCCTTAACATATTCAAACATAAATTTTTGCCATCAAGTTTAAAATTAAATTAACTAAAATTTCTCCTTATTTATTCAAGTTATCCAAAATAACAACCATTAATAGTATTTATTGTTAATTCTAAACATAATTCTGAAGAAATCATTCAACTTTTTATCTTTAGTTTCCAAAGATCTGATGCAGTGTACATATATATATATATATATATATATATATATATATATATATATATATATATATATATATATATATATATATATATATATATGGTGTTTGTCGGCTGGAAAAAGGAACATGAGAAACTAGAGAAATACCAAGGGCTCAGAGAAGAGCTAGAAAAGACTTGGAAGGTGAAGGCGACAGTGGTGCCCGTGGTCATCGGAGCACTCGGGGCAGTGACCCCCAAACTGGAAGAGTGGCTACAGCAGATCCCTGGAAGAACACCAGACATCTCGGTCCAGAAAAGTGCAGTACTAGGAACAGCAAAGATACTGCGCAGAACCCTCAAGCTCCCAGGCCTCTGGTAGAGGACCCAAGCTCGAAGGATGAGCCCACCCGCGGAGGGTAAAGGACAAAGTTTTTATATATATATATATATATATATATATATATATATATATATATATATATATATATATATATATATATATATATATATATATATATATATATATATATATATAAAATGACTCCTATATCGAATAGAAAACAACCATTGGTCACTTGCAACACATCGAGACTCTGCAGTTCAAGTGATCCACAGTTTACAAATTTTGCATTTAAGTATAATAAATGCACTGTTCTGTTCAAAAAGCCAGACTTTTGTGTTTGTCCTCCTAGTACTCACAATAATTAAAAATGCTCAACATTACAATCAAACACTGAGAGCAACTTGGCATATGCTCGTAAATGTTAATAATGACCTTTTATTTACATATTTCTTATTAACCCCAGTTTTCTCAAATAAACACCTCTACAATCAATGAGCTTCCATCCAAAATGGTTTTAACTGTTTTAAACAACCCTGATATGTTTTCACTCACCAGATTCAAAGGTCTCTACATCTCTGAAAAAATTGGGCTCTACAAGTAACAGATTTATTCATTTAGGTAAATGAAAATCTTTATTGTCTAGACAACACTTTTCAGCATCTATTTTAGTTGTACCTTGATTATAAAATAAAATTTTAATGAATCCCTAGTTATTATTTATTTTCAACTTCATTTCACTTTTCCTGATCACTTGAAAAGATGTTTTTTCCAAACAATTATTTAATCCCATTTAGTTCCTCGTATAGTTTACCAAACCCTTTGTTTTTTTATCAATAGAATCAATAGAACCAATAAAACCCATATGTGGACTATATTTGTTTCAACAGACTTGACAGAAGTTTGAACAGTTTTCCCAAATTAGGTGTCATAAGTCGTTTAACACATCAGTTCAGTGCAGTCTTTTTTGTCAAATGCTCCATCGTGTGGAGCATTTGACACAGTGGCACAGTGGAGCAAAGAGTCAAGTTCCTAAAAAAAAAACATTTCCAGCTCCAGGTTAAGTGTCTTACCCAAGGACACAACGACGTGTGTGAACTGTTGGGAGAGCGGGATTTAAACCACCAACCTTTCGGCTGAAGGGCGACCGCTCTACCACTGAGCACCTGCGCCCCATATGATATGAAACTTATCTTGCATTGCTGTGAAAACATTCTCGATGAACCCAAACAATGGTTGTGTTGTATCCACTGTCAACAGACATTTGTCAGAACTTAACCAGAAAATACATACTTGTTGTTTTTTTTCCTTTTCCCAAGTCCTGGTAATATTTTCTTCTGTTTTTTACTTTATAATTGGGCTTATAGCTCAAATATTTAACTTCTAGTATGCACATGAACTTGCTCAGTGAAATTTAATTGAAGACTATAATAGTTTTCCCATTACAACGTGATCATTTTTATTCTTCCCCAATAATTGTGTCCCAGTTATTCTTATCTTCTTCATACCATGTGGGGTTGGAACACTCTCACATACACACCCTTATTTCTTTATTCTTATTATTAACCTCTTGAGGTTGAGACCTTTTTCTCTCTTCTTCACCACGTCTCACGGAGTGATTATTTTTACATAGGCCTACGTTATTCACTATAGTCTCACTGACACATTTAATCTCACTTTATGTTAATACAGTTCTCAATATTAGTCATGTTAATTCAATTTAACCTTGCACGTCACGCAGTATTTAACATTTCTAGCCTTTTTCTCAGACATGAGTATTAGGACATTTATTATTAGAGTAAAAACTGTACTTCCCAGACCAGCTGTATCAAGAATTCTAACTTTGTGATATCTTGGTTAGTCACATTAGCTAGGTGTGTTTGACCCCAGGCTATACTCATAGGAGTCACAAGACATAGGTCCCATCTAATAACTTGGTTACAGCAAGGCAACAATGTCTAACATCGGTCTGTAGTTCAATTTCCCGTTTTAGTCTCACTCGTTGTTACAAACAGATTTTAACTAAAACACACATCTTATCCTTTAGTCTCACTGCAGTAAGTTTCCCAAAACCATGGTATTAAGCGACAGAGAAATTAATATATATATGTAGATATTGCATAACCCAACAATCATTTTAAGCAGTTGTTGACAAAACAGCGTTCCCAGAAGTACTTTTAAAAAAAATAATAATAATAATAATAATTTCACAGCTGTTTTACGTGAATTGAAAGCCAATGGTCCCTTTCTGCAGTCAGGCTGGTCTCTCTCTTCTCTCTGTCCTGATCCCGTCACCCTGATACACTTTTGTCCAACACTGTGAGCGGGCCTGAGCTTCAGAACCAGCGCAAATGTGTGATTTTTTTCAAACTGGTTTTTCACTTTATTGAACTTTCTAAGCAATTTGTAAAAATGTATGTCAGTATGAAAATGAATTTGCTAGAGTACTGGTCTAAGCCTAAAATCTTGTATTTTAGCCAGTTCATGCAAAAAAAAGAAAGAATAAAGCTCATTCATCTGTGCTGCTGAAGAGGCAACACAATGCACTTTTTAGTCAGAAACGAGCTCTAGAGCTTTCTTTAATTCTTGCGTGTTGGGACAATATGTGACATGTCTGAAACAGTGGCATTGAACAGATCAGAGGTTAATGGAGACTGCACACATTGTCACACTTGCATTCCATGTCAGCCTGATTTTTAAGTGGGACTGTTGTTGTAGGCAGGTCATCCTGTGGCCAGCTCCTTATCAGCCGCTCCTCATATTCTGCGCCCATAGAGGGTCTCCAGCCCTGGGTTGTGGCGGGCGAGGTGGGCAAGAAGGGAGAGAGCCCCTGGCAGGTGAGAAAGAAACATAATTTCAAAAAAGTAATCTATAGTAATGTTTCCATCAAACAAAAAGTTAATCGGAAGCACAAATGTAAGAATTTGGTGAGTGAATATGGTTTGTTTTAGGTGATGGTGCTGAATGCCAGAGGCAGGTTGCACTGTGGAGGAGTCCTGATCGATCAGAACTGGGTTTTAACAGCAGCTCACTGTCTGCAGAACAACAAGCGGTTCAGAGTCCGACTCGGTAAGGAGCATTATTCACTTTTAGTAACTTGCACTTTGGGGGTCAAGCAATACTTTGCACTTCAGCCCCCACCGGTCCTGGGTTTCATTTTTTCAGAATTCCTGTCAATCATTTGAAAAAAAGAAATGAGCTAGGCCACTTCTCAATGCAGTGTTAACATAGCCTATTTCTATGATAAAAATCCAAAATTTGTTTGTTTACCTTTAGGTGATTACGACCGCTCCCTGGCCGAGGAAAGCGAGGAGATGATGCGCGTGGTGATGACTTTCAAACATCCGCTCTACAACAGTCGCACAGTGGACAACGACATTGCTATGCTGCGTCTTGAAGGCCCCGTGCCTCTCTCCATGTTCATAGTTCCAGTCTGTTTACCGCGCCGCGACTTGGCCGAACACGTGCTCCACCGAAACGGCACCCTCACCGTTGTCACCGGCTGGGGCAAAGAGGCCAGTGACAGCAAAAACTTTAGCTCCACACTCAACGTTATCAAAATCCCATTAGTGGAACGCAGCGTCTGTTCGAAGCAGATGACCAACAACATCTCGGAAAACGTGCTCTGTGCCGGCATATTGGGGAAAAAGTACGATGCCTGTGAAGGGGACAGTGGGGGCCCCATGGTGACTCTGTACAGAGACACCTGGTTCTTGGTCGGGCTGGTGTCCTGGGGAGAGGGAGGTTGCGGACAAGAAGACAAACTGGGGATTTACACCAAAATATCCAACTACAATGAGTGGATCAACCAAGTAAGGGAAGAGTGGGATAAGAGGCACCCTCGCAGTGTCTAAAGCTGTCTTTAGTAGAGAGCATTAACAGAATAATGTTCTTTTCCTTTGAGTTGTGACGCAGTACAATGGAACAGCTCACATGATGCCTGTCTTGGAAAATGATTTACTTTTTTTTGTAATTTTTAAGAACAATAAATGATATTTATACAATCTGCCACTATATGCTGGTTTTGTCTTGGTTTAGTTAAAATATGAATCACTAGATAGTTGGACAAAGTGCATGACAGAGCGGGTCCTAGCCGACTGTGGACACCACTCTGAAGCTAGTATTCACATGTCATTTTGGCTAGATTCTAGTGTCAGAGAATCACATTTTTTATCCATTGCCAAGAAAGTGAAGTCTTTGTGTCTTTGTAACTGCACATCTGCAAAGCTACAAATCAGTGTTGTGTTTTTGCCTGGTTAAGTCCCAGTGTACCCCTGAGGACCTAAGTAGGCTTGGTTTATACCCATATGCTTTTGAGCCTATGTGAAAAATAGCAGCCTCTGGTGATGATACTTGATCCATTAAATGTTGCCAATGATGGATTAGTCAAAACTAGTCTAATGAAAAGCGGAAGTATTGTTTTGTTTACTTTTATCAAAGTAATGTTTATATAGAAGTCATTGCGTTATTACTGAATCTATTAAAGAATTTGAATATCGACCAAATGGGGGAAAAAGTGGTTTCAACCAGTGGTGGAAAAAAAAACATAAAATCTCCAATTAGTAACTTTAATATTTGAACAGTAAATAAATAAAAATGCAAGTTTTAAAGTTTTTTTTATGTGTTTAACACGGACTCCTTCATTTAACATAGGCATTGATGTACACATGTCTAATGGAGTGTGGTTCCATCTGAAGGTAAAAACAGGAACTGCAGCAAAAACACAAATGTTACCAGTCATAATAGTTACTGAATGGTTTAGTCCTGGTTCTAATCAGCGTTTGTCTTGGTTTAGTCTTGGTTTTACAATTCATCATTTGGCATTAGTTGTAAAATAATAAATGTTATGTCATTTCCACAGTACGGTCCGTTAAAGGCAAGAGAGGCTCATGTTGGAACCAGGCCCAAACGTTTCTAGACTCAGCAGTTTTCCCGCCTCCTCCTCAGCTCCTCCTCGTACATCTGAAGCTGGGACATAAAGCCAGGGTTTGGTTTGATCACATGACGCGCTGCTTTAACTTTCTGCAACAATAAATAGAATCTCATCAAGCTTATTTCGTTTGTTTTAATATAGATTTTGTTTATATTGGATATTGGCTTCTCGAGTTGCTGTAACACAAATTAGTGAAATTATAATCTGGAGCAGAGTTATGTCCTACTAACTACCAGCATCAAAACTGGTTCACTCTCCTGTCCTGCTTTTGTTTTGGTTTAGTCCTGGATTAGGTGCTCGGTTTAGTCGCAAGTGTAGATCTGATGTCATCCTGGTTTATGCCAGGTTTTGTGCTAAATTTAATTCTGGTTTAATCCTGGTTTTCCTGTTTTGCTTCTGTTTTGCGCCCACCTGTAGAGCTTCCTCTAGCGTCAGTTGGTGGTACTTCAAGAGGTAGGCGGTGCAGACAGCAGCTGATCGACTGCGTCCATTTTTGCAATAGACCACGGTCTTGCCCCCGCGCTGCGCCTCCTCCTCGATAGCATCTGCACAGCTGTCCAAGTGAGCATACAGGTCCTCATTGGGGTTGTCAAACACCGACACACGCATCTTAGCAACCATTGCCAATGGAAACGGCTGCTGCCTGGACACATTAATGCATAGCGTCACAGCCTTCTGCTGGAGAAGCTCGGTACTGCAGGCGGAGCGCGCATTAGAGATGAACAGAGAACCTGTGACTTTACACAGTTCCAACATACTCTGAAGAGAAGGAAAGAAGGATTAAATTTAATAGTTAATATTGTAAAACCACAACCCCTCCAAATCCCATTCACCCCATGGAACCCAAAAACCTACCAACACGACCGTCACCAAACTTATACGTAAACGAAAGAAAGGAATTGGAGTCGTAAAACCAGAAGCATATACGTAAGCTTATAAACCCAAAGAAATGTAAATTTAAATGAAAGTGTAAACAAAGTAAATATTTTCAGAAATAAAAAAAGGCTTTATTAGTAATATACTATACTATATATGCTTTTTATAATCCACAAGGGTTTTATTATTTGAATAAAAATGGCTTCCTTCACCTCTCTCTCAAACCATCTGGCCTCTCTGGACAAAATTCGGACATTGCAGTCTTCAAAGGAATGTCCTTTCTCTTTGAGGTGGAGGTGAACTGCAGACTCGGGTCCTCCAGGATTAGCTCTTCTGTGCTGATACATCCTCTTGTGAAGCTGTTGTTTAGATTCACCGACATAACAGTCACTGCACTCTTCACTGGATGGTACAAACTGCAGTACATTACTGTTTGTGAGAGGGGACCTTGTCTTTAGAATAGACCAGTGTTTGATACATAGTTTTATCTAAAAAACTTACAAGGATTTTCTACAAACACAACATTCCAGTCCACTTTAAACCAGGGAACACGCTGCATCAAAAACTGATCCATGCTAAAGACAAGATACCCTCGCACAAAGCGTGCAGTGACAGTTATGTTGGAGAAAGGAAACAACAGATTCACAAGAGGACGTATCAGCACAGAAGAGCCAATCCAGAAGGACCTGAATCTGCAGTCCACCTCCACCTCAAAGAGAAAGGACAATCTTTTGAGGAGAGCTCTCCTCAAAAGATTGTCCTTTCTCTTTGAATTTTGGTTAGAGAGGCCAGATGGTTTGAGAGAGGGGTGAAGGAAGCCATGTTTGTGAAAATGGAAAAGCCTTCTCTAAACAGAGAAGGCCATGACAGAGCCTTGACAGAGGGAGCCTGAGCAGAAAAAAGCTTGGGAAAGAAACTTTCACTTCAACTTGCCTGGACTCTTTGTTTTCCTGTAAAACTTTTTCATTTCAGCAGCTGAGTCGAAATGGTGGTCTTTGAAGCATCATTATTGTGTGGTTAGGTATTGCTTTTCCAACTTTAAGTTTTAGTCCTGATTAATTCTTGTTAAAGTTCTGATTTAGATTTTGTTTCAGTCAATGTCAAATAATTTTAATTTTATAATTTTTATTCTCTCTTCTGCCCCATGTGGGTAACACTATCTAGTGAAATATATTAAGTGACTTATTTCTAGTTTTTAATTCCCTAGGCCTTTTATTAGGCTTTAGCAGACCCCCTTGTTGTAGGTCCTCCTTTGGATCTCCCAAACATAAAGCCGGGCCATGGATGCATGCCCTGATAATGGTACATTTGGTCAGTGTAAAGGACACTCACCTCCGTCGGAGTACTGGTCCTGGTTCAGTCTACAGAAAAGTCAGGTTTATCCGCAAACACAGAGGAGCTAAGGATTACCCCAAACAGTGTGAAACCACGCTGTGGCTATATTTACAGACCCCTCACTGCTCTGCCCTGGGTCCTGATGCCCCTAATGTTAAAGGCGCATTCTTTCCCCAGGGTCCTACTGCCCACAGGTTAGTCCCAGTATTAATCTGCTTGTTAAGACAAAAAACTACAAATAGTCAGAATAGATAGCATTTCAGTTCAATTGTTCAAATAACCCATTATAGAGAAATTGGCAACCACTTGTGTAGGTCAAAACAGTTGTGGCACTTCATGGTGAGAAGAATCTGCTAATTGAGGCGTCTGAAAATGTACTCAACCTTTTCATATTTCTGCATTATAACAGTGACTCACCAGAATCACTACTACTATAAAAGTCTTGAAATTCTGAATTTATTTATTTATTATATTTTTTTGTAAGGATTAACCCCTTGAGATGAATCATCTCGTTCTCAAGGGGGTCCTTGTAAATTCACTAGGGACACTTTAGAGTTGCCAATTAACCTATACATGCACTTCATTGGACGGTAGGAGGAAGCCGGAGTGCCCGGAGAGAACCCACAGTAACATGTGGAGGACATGCAGACTCCTCACAGAAAGACTGGAGTCGGCCAAGAATGTTTTTTGGAGTCGGCCAGGTTTTGATCTCACAACCTTCTTGCTGTGAGGCAGGAGTGCCAACCATTGGTCTTGGTCTTCACCTTGAAGACCTTGAAGACCAAGTTCTTTTCTTTAAAGCAGAACATTATGTTTCAAGACAAGACCAAGTACAGCACCCATTTCTGAATGAGCGATGTTCTTAGAGGTTTTGAAGTTTTTATTCAATCAGAAGAATGATGTGGACTGGACAAAGAAAATGACCTGAACAAAAGTGAAGAAAGTGATTTTATTGTTGGTTGAAAACCCATCACATGCAAAGAGTGATGTCAAAGCCGTGGTGTTTATTTTAAGCAAACAAAAGGTAACAAAACCAGATGAACAGAAAGAGCAGTACACTCTTCTGTACAAGTTCAAATATATGCTACATTATACACCTGATTAGTATCGCTTTAGACAGAATGAGTCCTATGGCAGAGAACGCACGTCTGTTTGACCGACCGCCAAAAATACGTTAAACGTGCAACTTTGTTCATTTGAACAGAAAGGAATAAAATACATTTATTTCACATTTGCCACACTATTAACACCTTTAACCAAAAAATGTGAACATTACAATATAAAAAGGTAAAATGTTGAGGTATGTTTGAAAGCTTAATAAAAATCTAAAAGTTGTTTATGTAGCCTTTTTTTTTTTTTTTTTTGGGAAACGAATATGAATATTGTATTACCTCTGCATTTGCATTCATTGCATTTCGCAACATCAGCTTTTGATTTTTTTTTTATTTAGTGGTGGGATAAAGCATCCTCTTTAAATGATTTACAAATAAAATATGGGAATATGAAAACATTTTTGGGATATTAAATTTTTCAGGTCACACTTTTGCCTAAAGGTAAAGGCTATATGAACAAACTAGCTTCAAATGAAATAAAGTTTGACATAAGACAAGAAGAAGCGGTCGGTCGAATAGAACAGTCTTTTTCTCAAAAAACGGAAACAAAACTACCAAGAACAACATGAAAAGCATGTGATCAGCCATTTGAAATATTGCTAAACTGTTTGAGTTGGATATTGTTTTTACTGTTCATTAGGTTCCCTCTGAGCTCGGAGTATTTTTGTATATTTTTTAAACCCAAATGTGAATTTGGTCATTTTTTTATTTCTTGCAATAAATTTAAATGTATACTTTTTCACATATATCTCTAACAATAACCATTTGGTTCAGAATATCACACATTTTGGAGTAACATTCTGTCTAGAAGAGTAAACAAAAGAGCAATAGAGTTGGATAAAGAGAACTGCTTCAGTGCAAGAGAAGAGCATAGTGTATGTTTAACAGCTGCACTATAGTGCCTAGGTCTGGTGCCGTCAGCTTTATCAGATCAGTTGCAAGATCAGTTGTTATTTATTTTGTTAATTTATTTTGTTTATTTAATTTGTTTCAGACTTCAGTTTATACACATTTTTCTAATTAATTTCTAAAACTATTTAATTGGCCATAATCCTCGCAACTTTCGCAGTGGCTCCAAATTCATCGTTCATAAGTTTATTGCCATTGACAGACAGACCAAGTAAATGTGGTGAAGGCGTTTACAGAAGGCATGTTTCATCAGTGTGCACATGGGAGGGTAGGGGGGCTCATGACTCCCCTTTTTCGCAGATGCAGGTGGCGCTATCTACAGGGCTTTGTTTTACGTTTAGTCAATGCGATACATCATCAACGGAAGACAAAAGATTGAACGAGCTAAATAATAATACATGTTCCCCATCAAGGTCAACAATATGAAGCCTACAGAAGGGACAGGACCAATATCTGTGTTGTACTTTTTTTTTTTTTTTTTTTTTTTTTAATCTGGATATAGGAAATAGGATAGATAAGATGTCTCTTGTGTATGTGTAATGAAGGCTTCTTGACAATTTGAAATGTACTTAAGAAAAAAATTATAAATTCCCTTAAAATTAGCTCAATATTTTATTAAAACACAAATCCTTTGACCCTCACACTGAGCATACAGGCCCTCTGCACCCGCGTCAGTTCACTGCCCAGTCCTCTGGTAAAAACACTGTGCGTCTGCAGTAAACAGGTGGCTGTTCACACGTAAACGCTGTGCTGTAAAAAACAAACCAACACATAAACCAAAGAAAAAGCAATGTTGTATTTCAGTAAAAACACATCAATTCAAAATTGATTTTGTGATTTGCATCATATTTGTATAAGCAAATGGTAACAACTGTTTTTCCGGTTATTACAAAGATTAAATTTAATTTTAAGTGCAAATTTGTCATTGGTGTCAGATTTTGCCAAATAATCATATGGACTGATTATAGAACAAACATTAAAGATTTAAAAGAATATGAAATAAAAGTGAAATTCAAAACTGACAAGCCTTTCACTGAGAAGCTTTAGAGACAGACTTTGGCTTGAAAATGGATTGACAATGTATCGCATTTTTGTGTCTGCTGTAAAGAGGATGTGGGCGGGGGTAAAGGGGAGTGGTTTTGGGCTAACAGATGTGGCGGAAGTCTGATCAGGAGTGGTCCATTGGCTCAGCGTTGCTCTGCTCTGCATCCTGACTCTCCATTTCCTCTAGCTCTTCTACCTGCCGTGCGCGGGGTTTGGGCTCGTTTGATTGGCCGGACTCGCCTGTAGCCCCACCTTCTGTCCGTGGCGCCCCGTCCCTCTGCTCTTTCAAGTGCCGCTCCATCGAAGCCTGTATGGAAGACACCATTTCTTGAAGCTTGCGTCGTTGCTGCTCCATGAGCTTGGTGTCAACGGCGCGGCCGTCTTTCATTGTCACAAAACCTGGCGCCATTCTCACTAACTCCCGAGTGGCATTGCCCTGGCAACAACAGCAAAGACAGACATCATTACCAGAAAGACATCACCTGGCAATTGCTGCCATCTAAAAGACAATACTGGTCTAAGGCCTGCATTTTTAGATTATTAAGCAGTTTTATTCAAGTGCAATTAATGACACATTATTGTCTGGAGAGTAGCCCTAGACATAAGACATTTTTGATAGGGCTTATGGTCAGGACATATAGGCATTGGGGTGACATCAGGCACTGACACTGGGGAAAGTATAACACAGTGAGCTTCTATCCTATAGCTACAAAATGTTTGAATGTTCTTTTTACTGTAATAAAAGGATTTCACCCAAGAAGACAGCGGTCACTGAAATCAAGAGGGAAGAAAACCAATCAAACTTCAAGTGAGGTTTGTGAGTCTTTAGGTCCTGGCTAAGTGGGGAAAGTGACAAGCTGTGCGAGGTTGAACTCATTACAATAGTTTAGATGTTTTAGATAACTAGACTATATTCATGTCACCCAGTATGAAAAGCTCACTATTGCCCAGGTTTGAAAGTAAATCAAAAAGGTCCTCCACTGCACTGACTAGTGCAGATGGGCTGTGACAGAAACCAACCACGGTTACCTTTCCAGTGTTGTTTTATCCCAAACCAATATTTATGGCTTTAAATTAAAAAATTTTAGGCATTTAAATGTTAGTATTTAAAGATACATAAAAACGACTTTTTACAAAAATGGCAATGCCTCCTCCTTTACGTGAACTGTTGAATTTAAATCAGAACCCATCTCGTTTAGCTAAAGACTCTTACGATCTCTGTCGTGACGCTGGCTTGCTACGTCCTAAACGTATTCACCGGGGTTTGAGGCGAAGCTTTACAGCTCCATCTTCTCCCGGCATTTGTATTTCTACATGCCGACGTAGGACTAACAATCTGTTTTACACTGGTATTGATCGACGTAATTTAATACTAGTACCCCGTGTGGAGATTAAGACATTGTTGACTCCATTTCATAGCTCGGCTCATGCTGCACTATTTAATGCCCGCTCTGTGAATAACAAGGCACTTAAAAAAGATAAAATCTTATCGGATTTTATTCTGGACAAAAAGTTGGACTTCCTGTTTTTAACTGAAACATGGCATAGAGAAAATGATGGACTACTGTTTAATCAGATCACTCCTGCTGGTTTTGGAATCTTTGATCTTCCGAGCTTATCTGGCAGAGGTGGAGGCATTATTGTGGTTTACAACTTGCAATACAAGTTAAGCCCTGTATCTGTTTCCCTGTTCTCATTATTTGAATGCCTAGTTCTGAGTATTTCTGCTCCTACATCTACCATCATTGCAACAGTATATAAACCACCTAAAACATCACATGAAGCTTTCACATCAGAGTTTGCTGAGTTTCTGTCTATGTTGAGCTTGAAGTTCCACAGCATTCTTATTGTGGGGGACTTTAATATACATGTGGACTGAAGTGACTCTGCGGCTGCCAAGGAATTTTTATTGCTTCTTGACTGTCTTGACTCCTCGCAGTTGGTAACAGGCCCAACTCATTGCAAAGGCCATACCCTGGATCTTGTGATATCAAATGGTTCATTTGTATCACAGTTCTCATCTGTTGACATTGGATTGTCTGATCACTCAGCTGTTTTCTTTAATCTGGAGATGCATCTTTCAAGTGTGCCTACAAAACGAACTGCAACATTCCGGAAGTGGAAGTCTATTGATCACACAGTTTTTTCTAACTCTGTTGTATCCACTTTAAGTGACCAGCATTCAACATCTTTGGAGGAGAAAGTTTCACAGTTTAACAATGCACTTGTTGCTAATCTTGACTCTTTTGCTCCTCTGAGGTCAAGACAGATTACCTCAGCCCGCACTGCTCCTTGGTATAATGATAATTTGCGCACTAGGAAGGCTGCATGTCGTAAAATGGAGCGTAAATGGCGTCTTACTGGCTTGAATGGTCATTATTTGGCTTGGAAGGACCTTCTGAGTGACTACAGAGCATCAATTGAGACTGAAAGATTTTCTTATTTTTCTCAAACTATTGAAAACAATCAAGGAAACCCCAGACAATTGTTTCAAACTATAAACAGACTGCTTAAAGTTGATGCTGCCACCTCCTTGTCTGTTTCCCAACAGATATGCGATTCTTTTCTTAAATTTTTTAACTCTAAAATTGAAAGTGTTCGCAAACACATTTCTGTTGCATCTGCTCCCTCTGTCTCACTTCTCTGTTCATCTGGGTTTACTGGTTCTCCTCTCACTAATTTTCCACATCTTGATACTGAGGGTCTCAAAAGGGAGGTATCAAGCATGAAACCTACCACTTGCTTGCTTGATCCTATTCCCTCGAGCTTATTTAAATCCTGCTTCGATGTTTTGAGTCCTATTGTCCTCAGTATTATGAATGATTCATTGCAGATGGGAGATGTTCCAGCAGCATTAAAGATTGCTGCTGTAACCCCAGTACCAAAAAAAGAAAATACTACTCTGGAGGATTTTAATAATTTTTGACCTATCTCCAATCTTCCGTTCATGGCAAAAATACTTGAGCGGGTTGTTGCCTTTCATCTACGTAACCATCTAGCAATTAATAACCTGTTTGATCCTCTTCAGTCAGGTTTTCGTAAATTCCATAGTACTGAAACGGCTTTGGTCAGAGTTACTAATGATCTGTTGATGGCTTCTGACTCTGGTGTAACTTCCATTCTTATCCTTCTTGATTTAAAAGCAGCTTTTGATACGGTTGATTATAGTCTATTACTCGCCCGCCTTGAACAAGATTTTGGTGTGTCTGGGACAGCTTTGAGGTGGTTTAAATCCTATTTTACTGACCGTTCTCAGTTCGTTTCCATGGGCGGTTTCAAGTCTGAGATTAGCTCTGTTCTCACTGGGGTTTCTCAGGGCTCCGTCTTGGGCCCTCTGCTTTTTAATATTTATCTGCCACCACTTGGACATTTGTTGCGATCGCTTGGCCTCCATTATCACTTTTATGCTGATGATACTCAGATTTATATACACTCAAAGCCTGGTGAACATCTTGATGTTGATTTTCTGGCCGACTGTGTTTCTGAGATAAAGGAATGGATGAGTACAAATTCTTTGTGTCTGAATAGTGGCAAAACCAAAATTATGCTTATTGGTTCCCGTCAACAAATTTCAAAAGCTGGTGCCTTATCTTTGACCATTGATGGCTCTGTCTTGGCTACCCAAGCTAAAGTGAGGAATCTTTGAGTTATTTTTGATACCAGGCTTTCATTTGATTTTTTTGTCCAAAATACAGTTAAATCATCCTTTTTTCACCTCAGAAATATAGCTAGACTACGTCCTATGCTAAATTTCTCAGTAGCTGAAAAGCTGATGAATTTCTTTGTCATCACTAGGATAGATTACTGTAACGCCCTTCTAGCCGGAGTCTCTAAATCCACACTTAAAAAACTGCAATATGTACAAAACTCGGCCGCCAGGATATTGACTGGGACCAGGGTTTGCGATCACATCACTCCAGTTTTGGAGTCCTTACACTGGCTCCCAGTCCGATTCAGAGTAGATTTTAAAATTATGATGCTGACATATAAAGCATTACATGGCTTGGCCCCTTATTATTTATCTGAGTTGTTAACCTCCTATACCCCAACTCGGAGACTGCGTTCTGCACAATCCAACTTGTTGTCTGTTCCTCAAACACGCTTACGATCTATGGGTGACAGGGCCTTTTCTTCATATGCTCCTGTCCTTTGGAATTCTCTGCCTCCTGATCTTAGGGAAGCACAGGGCTACGACATTTTTAAAGGTAGACTTAAGACTTACTTTTTTTAAATTAGCATTTGATTGTTGATGTTTTATTGTTTTAATTTTAAATTAGCATTGATTGTTGATGTTATTTTATTGTTTTAATTTTTAAATTAGCTTTGATTGTTGATGTTATTTTATTGTTTGAGCTTTGTATTGCTTGTCTTTGTACAGCGCTTTGAGAAGTTGCCTTTAAAGGCGCTTTATAAAATAAAGTTTATTATTATTATTATTATTTACAGGGCCCATCACTGCAAAATACATTCTTCAGATTTAAATCTGTATCTGCAGTTTTATGTCCTAAGAAAACAACTATATCAGGGTTTGCTTGTTTTGCCCATATTCCTGTGGTTTGTACGGGACCTTAAACTTTGACATACTCACATCTAGGCCAGCTAGGCCTGTCATGATAATATTTTGATAATACAATATATGGCCTTGAAAATATCTCGATAAACAATACTATTGGGTAGACTGTTTTTATTTTTGGTACTATGCAATATTTGAATAAGCTGGAGATGTATATTTTAAAAAAAATCATCCATCCATCAATTCCATCTTCTACTGCTTATCCAGGGCTGGGTCGCAGAGGCAGCAGTCTAAGCAGAGATGCCCAGACTTCACTTTCCCCAGACACTTCTTCTAGCTCTTCCGGGGGGATACCGAGGAATTCCCAGGCCAGTCGAGAGACTTAGTCCCTCCAGCGAGTCATAAGTCTCCTCCCGGTGGGACATGCCCAGAACACCTCCTTAGGAAGGTGTCCAGGAGGCATCCAAAACAGATGAACAACCTCAGCTGGTTATCTCTAAAGGAGCGGCCCGCCACCCTGCGGAGAAAGCTCATTTCGACTGCCTGTATCATAGGTAAGAATAGGGAGAGAGATCGACCGGTATATAGAGAGCTTCGCCTTTCAGCTCAGCTCCTTCTTCACCACAACAGACTTGCAGGTGCTGATCCTCATCCCAGCTGCTTCACACTCAGCTGCAAACCGTCCCAGTGCACACTGAAGGTCCTGGCCTGATGGAGCCAACAGGACAACATTATCTGCAAAAAGCAGAGACGAGATCCTGTGGTGCCCAACCAGACTCTCTCCGGTCCCTGGCTGCGCCTAGAAATCCTGTTCATAAAAATCATAGTCATAAAAGACAATGAACAGGACCAGTGACAAAGGGCAGCCCTGTCGGCAATGCAAACCAAGCTCCTGCTCTGGTCGTACAGGGACTGGGCAGCCTTTAGCAAAGGCCCCTGACCCCATACTCTCAAAACACCCCCCACAGGGCGCCACGAGAGACACAATTGAATGCCTTCTCCAGATTCACAAAGCACATATGAACTGGTTGGGCAAACTTCCATAACCCCACCCTGGAGAGGGTATAGAGCTGCTCCAGTGTTCCATGACAGGGACAAAAACTGCATTGTTCCTTATGAATCTGAGGTTCATTCTCCTCTCCAGTACCCTGGCATAGACTTTCCCGGGAAGGCTGAGGAGTGTGATCCCTTTGTAGTTGGAACACACCCTCCGGTACCCCAGAGGCTGCAGCCCGCTTGGCCTGCTGGTACCTATGAGCTACCTCAGGAGTCCCACGAGCCAACCAGGCTCGATAGGTCTCCATCAGCTTGACGGCATCCCTTACTTCCAGTGTACCCCACGGGTTCGGGGCTTTACAATATGAACAGTTGACAATTTGCCAATTTGAAAAGATCACTGCATTGCACTACAGTGAATTTCTATTTTGAGCAGTTGTTTGCTGAAAGACAACTGCTGGCAGTTCACTTTTTCCCTACCACTCTCACTCCAAACCGAATGTCAGAATGTGAAAGAAAGTTGATTTAAGCAATTTTGAGCGTGGCATGGTTATTGGTGCCAGGCGGGCCGGTCTAAGTATTTCACTATCTGCTCAGTTACAAGGATTTTCACGCACAACCATTTCTAGGGTTTACGAACAACGGTGTGAAAAGGGAAAAATCTGACATCCGTAATCCAGCAGTCCTGTGGGCAAAAATGCCTTGTTGATGCTAGAGGTCAGAGGAGAATGGGCTGTAGAGCTGCAACAAACAATAATTTTTTCTGTCGACTAATCTAACAATTATTTTTTCAATTAGTCGACTAATCTAACAATTATTTTATTTTTATTCTTTTTATTAATCTAGTGTTTTTTAGAAACTGTATAAAAAAGAACACTAGATTAATGTATTTTAAAGAGGGTAGTAAATATGAATCTTTTTAAATGAACTGAATGTGATTATTACAATGTTTAATGTGATTACTTTGATTACAATCTTAATTGTATTTTAGAGAGTGTAGTGAATGTCATTTTATTATATAATAAAGAGACATATTTTAGATCTCCATCAAAGGAAAGGGCATTCCCTTGAGGTCAGCAATGTCTGAATTTTGACCAGAGAGGCCAGATGGTTTAAGAGAGGAGTGAAGGAAGCCATCTTTGTTAAAATGAAAATCCTCCTCCCAAGAGGTGACCTCAAATTCAAGATGCCTAGGATTTACAGTGTTCTGACAACCTAAATCAAAACAGTTTCACTCTAATACAACCACAACAACCACAACACCTGAATGGGACAGTGACACTAACAATCTACCTGCGCCTTTAACGCCTCTCACATCAGGAGTCACACTGTCCTTTCAGAGCTAACAACTATGAGACCATAACAGTCTGGTACTATCAGGTTTACCTTCAGATCAAACCTCTCCCTCTAGAGATATGAGCAAAGCTCTCTTTCCAGAATAAATCTCTTGGTATTGGTTGAAAACTTGGTCCTGATGCCTTTGCTTTAACTTTTTCCCCTTCAAAAGCACTTCCTCTGAGCTCAACACACTTTTATTGTTTAGGCTGTATGTAGACAGAAACAGTAATCCCGTGTTATATGAGGTTACAAACTGATGTTTAGGCAAGAGGCATGTAGCTCCAAGTGTTACCTTCTCAATATCTTACTGTTGTGATGCATTTTACAAAACAAGAAATAATACCAGCGAATGAACTAAAATGAAAAACTAAAGGACTGAATGTTTACTATTTAGAGAAACTGAGGTGTCAACACATTGCAGGTAGGCTACAGGACTTTAGAAGTTCCGATGCACCAAACTCCTGCTGTACAGTTTATCTACTGTTCCTCTCAGCTCTGGGACAGCTGTCCCTCCTGCCCCCTTCTGAGCACCCCAGCTCCAGATATAAGAACCGCTTATCATCCCAGCATGTTCCTAGTATTGCACAGTGTATTGCTTTTTTAAAAAAAGATATTGCAATACCATGGTATTTAAATTAATACAATATCATGTTTTTAGGTATTGGTATTTCATTTAAATATCTCACATATGTGCCGTGTTACTGAGTAGTGCACTGTTCTGTTGCTGCACTGCAGCAACTTTTACAGACAAACTAAACAGACTAAACTTAACAAGGAAGTACAGGAGGTTTGTTTAGAAAAAGCCAAATATGTAAATGGAGTTCAAAGCACTAGTCAGTTTTGTACCAGTTCCCTGGAGGTGTCCTCAGTGATGTTCGTTAAGTCTGTAGTTGCTCGGGAAGCACTTGCACTGAGGTCCATGCCACTGCTGTGCTGCCTCATGATTGGTCGATGCTCTAGAGGGGAGGAGCCCCCACTGGAGCTTACCAATGAGTGGCATTTACCCTGAAACATCACATAGAAGAATTATATAAAAGGAGCAAATCAATCTGAATAACAATCTTAATAGAAAATCTATGACCTAGATGAGCAAATTTTGAGAAGGCACAAAATCTATTATAAATGTATGTTATTTTTTTTAAATGCTCTTATTTTACAAAAATGTATACAATGCCCCATACCACGTGGTCGCTGGCATCACTGCTGTACTGGCGTGTGATTGGTCGATGTTCTGGAGGAGAGGAGCCTCCACTGGAGCTGCCCAGGGAGTGCCCTTTTCCTTGAAAGGCAGTGATGTTTTGGAGCTGCTCTTTTTTCCGTACGACACCTCCGCTGCCGAGTTTTAAAACGCTGTGCGATGGACTGCCCTCTCTACTACCCCTAGAGGCCTCTGAGTGCAACTGAAGAAGTGCCTCCTTGACCAAGTCCTCTACGTCTGGCCCTACGGCAAAGTGCCCTGCTACATCAACACAAAGTTCCAGACGGTCCTCGGCTGCATTGTACACAAACGTCTTCCCCGAGAGGTGAGGCAGGGTGCAGTGTTTACCATCCATCAGCCCTGACAGAGGCATCAGAAGATAAGTAACATTACGAGTACACTTTAAAATCACATTGTGACTATAAATCTTTTGTAAATTATTAGAATCGGCTCAGAGGCACCTGGTTCATAGATCTTGTTTAAGAAAAAAATTAGATAACTAAATTATAGCTTATAGTCAGACTTTGTTGCTTTCAAGTAAAAAAAATATATTTTTCATTTCATTCATTTATTCATTTAGCTGACGCTTTTACTAAAAGCGACTTACATTGTTCTACAGTAATTACCAGTATTACAGTCACTGGAGGCAAGGTGGGTTAAGTGTCTTGCCCAAGGAAACAACGACAGTATAAACTGTGGGGAGAGTGGGAATCGAACCGCCTACCTTCCGGTTGAAAGACAACTGCTCTACCCACTGAGCTACTGCCGCCATATCTATCGGTTTATTAAAAATACAAAATTCTTTACCCATGTCCTTCTTCACTATGTTGTAGAAGACACCACCCTGTTGGAATAAGTGTGGCAGTTTCTTTGCATATGACCACACATCTTCACCTGCAACATGAACGAAGAATTAAGGCAAAATATACTGTAGTAGCATTCTAGACCTCTTTGTGTTAGGCTTAGACTTTTATAGTGTTCTATAGGTAAGGATTTTACATTTATTCATTAATTTTCTAACGCTTAGGGGTTGCGGGTGACTGGAGCCTATCCCAGCAGCTTTGGGCCTGAGGCGGGGTACACCCTGGACAGTGGCCAGTTAGTCGCAGGGCTGACATATAGAGACAGACAGTGACACACAACCATTCTCTCTCACATTCATTCACTAGGGACACTTTAGATTTGCCAATTAACCTGTACAAGCATGTCTTTGGACGGTGGGAGGAAGCCGGAGTACCCGGAGAGAACCCACAGTAACACGTGGAGGACATGCAGACTCCTCACACAAAGACCAGAGTCGGCCAAGAATGTTTTAGAGTCGGCCTGGCTTTGAACTCACAACCTTTTTGCTGTAAGACAGGAGTGCTAATCACTCTGCCACGTGCACCCCATAAATACAATTTGTTTAATTAATTTATTTATTTATTTTCCAAAACAGCTGTAATTAAAGTATTAAAGAATCAAAAGCTCTGGCTAATCACATGCTCACTCCTGACTAAGAGATGCTCCAATTAGTCAACACCAATGTCAGCAAGGGAAAAATGGCTACCGTCAAAACAGAGAAAGTGGAAATTCTTTAGCTGGATACATCTGCTTTAACAGAGAAATAAAAAAGAAATGCATAAATAGAAAAAGGGAAGCAAACATGAATATATTTTGGCCATGCATTACTGAGGTGGTTATGGAGGCAGAGACAATTGTGGGATCACATAAATCTGACACTGAACTCAGAGCTAACATTAGGTCAGCTGGGTTGGCGCTGTTGGGCCACAGCCCAAGATGGCAGCATAACAGAGCTCCAGTCACTATGTTGTCAGTTTAAAAGTAAGCTAAGCACCATTTTCTGCCTTAGTAAGCTTGATGCAATTGATAGCCATACGAGTGATTTAAACTAGTCTATTGCTGTTGTGGATATTCATGATAAAGTCTATGCTGAGAGAGGTGCCTAGACCAATGACTGTATAAACATGGAAACCTTCTGCCCATTGGTCCCCTATTCACCGATATTGTCTTTACCACAGGGGACTAAAATGTCGGTTACATCTGAGTTTTTCGGCTTAAACTGCATAGTAAAACAATAGTTTTTATTTAGCATAAACTGACATATTAATCAACCCCCACGCGGACATATTTTTTCCACAACAATGCATTTTGAACATTGTCTTACTAGCTTCTGGAAGATGCCTGTGTCATTTCCAATTGAGATAAAAACTTGCTGGTTGAATAAAAGTAACAAATTCAAAATTTGCATGAGCATAAATAATTTCAGGCTTGACTGTATATAAATATATATATATATTTATTGTTAGTTCTGATTTGTTTATATTATCATTTGTATTAGCTTTGTTTATTGAAAAACATAAAAAATAAAGATGTCAGCTAGGTTCTAAACTTTGGTTTGTGTAATGTATGCATTTATTTACATGTAAATATGTGAGATTATAGCATATCTATGTGAAGAACCAAAGTTAGACCAAAAACTTCATAGTAATAGAATTCATGAACTAGACTATGATTTGTGGTATCGTGTAGAGCCAGTTTTATCATTTGGAACAATAGCTGCTTTAATTAAAAATAAATAAGGGTGGCATCTGGATATAATTTTGAAGGTAGACAATTGTTTGAATTTCTCAATATATTTGAGTTTGACACTAAGCTAAGTCTAGTATGTCTCAATGAATAAGCCGTTTATCACTTACCCATTAACGTTGCCAGCAGACAAAGTGAGGACATCTCCAGGTCAATGCTGTCCTGGAGCTCACGGCTCATTCGGTTGGTCACCACAGATTCTTCACTCTCCAAACTCACCACAGCAGCAGGAGACCCGGATGTCTGCGAGACGTTATCGCTCTTCTCCTCTGATTCTTTCCACAGTATTTCAACGGTCACCCTGTCACCGTGCTGCAGACTTACTGGGTCGTTTTCCTCGCCGTCCTTCGGAGGCAGCAGTTCTTTTGGCGGGAACCCATAGCGGATGCACTGCTGAGATGGAGGCACATTAAACTGTTTTGCTATGCTTTTTTGCAGCTCTAAAAACGTTGTATTGGCTTGTAGCATTAGCATTGCTTGTCTACCGTCGCTTGTCGTCACACGTAGCCTTTTCTCCTTATTGGATGACAAAAAAGATGGAGACTTGGTGGGTGTAGCTGGAGCTGACAATGGCAATGAGCTTTCGGGCGAAACGCGACCTTCGCTTACTTTTTGCTCCTGCTTTAATTTATCTGTACGTCGTTTTTGTGACACCAAAGCCTGTTCACTAATGCTTTGCTGAATGCTACGCTCAGCTTTGCTCATTGTAAGCTCCTCCTTGTGGAATGTTTTAGCTTTCTGACCCGTTAGAATAATCTTAGTAGGTGGCTGAGGATCCACAGATTGTGTTTCAGATTCAGAAATGTGTTGAGCATGAGCACCATCTATATTCACAGGGTTGTACTCATCCGGATTCTTCTTTGCAGTGTGATGCAAAATTGTATTGACCACTTTTTGCACTAAAATCTCACTTCCAAACTCTCCAGGGAAGTGTTTTGTGACTAATTTCATTGCTACATCATAAACGTTGCTATTTAACAATGGATCTGTCTCATATTGAAACCAGTAAACAGTTTCCCTTACAACACGGCCACCCCATTCTAATGTAATAGGAAACGCTTCGGGAAGATTATCGTATTCTTTGCCATCCCAAAAATGTTTAAAACCACAGCCGCATTTTCCTCTTTGAGATCTTGCATTTGTTCTGTCTCCGTCTAAATACACTACTGATCCATTCCCGTGAACACGTCGCACCGAAGTCCCGTGACACCAGTTGCAGGTATTTAGGGAGCTCAGTTTATAATCGGGAACGAGGATGTCTCTTTGTGGATCATATGAACAAACCACATTGTTCAAAGGAAAGCTGTAGTTCTTGTCCAATCGCAGTTGTCCATGAGTGGATTTGGCAAGATTGTAGAGTTTTCCACCCGGCGACAGCCAATCGGACGGTATGTGGAGTTCAGACAGTGCGCCGCAGATCAGGCAGCGGTGAAGGCGGTTCTCCAGCACTGACTTTTTGGCAGCTTCAGTGACTTCCTCGGGCTGAATGCCGATGACTCCAGTTCGTCTGTAAATGTACTGATGGACGTCAGCCACGAGAGACGGGTGGATGCTGTGCTTCTCCATAAAAACCTACAGACAGTGAGAAAGATTGGTCTGTAAAGTGTAAACTGCTAATGTATAGGTACCAACCCCAGCTTTACACCAAATGCATGACTGGCACACATCACAACTTTTTTTTGTCAAAGGCATCAATTCATGCTGAAAACATCTGTGGAGCAGATGTTATATTATATATAGATATAGCTATATAAAGAGCTAGAGATATAGAGTGAGATAATTAAACCCATTGTGCATGAGAGCAGGGGTCATCATCACACACTGAATGTTCTTATCTGTTTAAAAAGTCTTAAGTCTAGATCAGGGGTCATCAACAAAATTTGATTGAGGGCCAAACTAAAATATGAATAAATACATACCTTTGTTTTTATTTTAATAGATTTCTTCACGGTTACATCACATCTTTTCTTGTTTTTCTTTTTGGACTAAAAACTTAAATTAAATCAAATTTAAAATTTATAGTTGGGCACCCAAGCTCTTTAATCTCAGTGGCCCTCATTTAACAAAGCTGCATAAAAAAACAGGTGCAGATCTGCGCGTACAAGTGGTCATACAACAAAGGATTGGGATTTATGAAACCAGGCCAATTCCGGTGTATGCACAACCGCCTGTTGATAAACCCAGAGGACTGAAACTGGCCTGATTTTAATGAAATGCCCCTAAATATGCAGTGCTCAGCTGGACATGCCCACGGAGTCTAGGCACGAAGCACAAAAAAAGACAGCCTTTCTTGAGCTGGAAATTACATTGATTTTTGTATAAAACGTGGCAAATGTTTTTCGCTGACAACCGAACCTTATCTGAGACTTAAAAGGTTACACATCAAATGTGTACTTCAAATATTTAAGTATACATGTTGCCATAACTCTTATTTAGTGGAAATAATCATAATATTAGGTTAAACAATAAGCATGTTAAAAAGCACTGGAGAAAGAACGTTGTACCGGAGCACTCAAAAGGTCCCAAGACAAACTTCCAGACCAGGTCGCTGACACATGCCGAGTCTGATACTTTTGTTGCCCATTTGCAAAGTGAATTTCCATAAGCAGAAAAGCTGCTTTGAGTTCCGAGGCCAGCCTTAACAAAACCTGAAGTCTGAAAGGGATTTAGCGAGACAGACCAAGATGTATGTGATATGGACCGCTGTCTACTTGTAATGTTGTGTTTGAGCAAACGTTGGATCAGGACAGTTTTCACGGTGCACTGACAGACACAACACTATCCAAGATTAGGGGGTGTGGAGCACGGGGGCTCCCGGCAAGTGGCCACTGCGTGGCAAATTAAAAGTTTAACTTGTCTTTCTTCGAGTTGTCTAATAACAACAACAACAACACGTGTTTTTTCTTAAATAAACCACAACTGACGGTTTACTTAGGTGACACTACTTAGAATTAGCATTTGAGTGTCGTAAAAAAAGCAGCCCATGATAAAAAAGACAAAACAAAGAGATTGCTGTGTTATAGACTGTATCGATATTAACACACACAATCATCTAAATGCTTATGTTGCAAATGGCCCTAAAAGTACAAAAATACTAAACTATTGTTACAGGAGTCTTATATGGAATATGCCAATGCGTTCTAAATTGTTTTGCTGCTCAGCTCGGTGCCGACTTTAAACTTGTAACGAGTATATTTACACCACCTCTTGGCCTGGCGTCAGTTTAAGACGGGTCTGCCTGTGTTATAACGTTTGGCTCAAAGATGATTCAAACTCAGAACAACAGCCTCTGCTTAAAGTTGAGCCTTTTTGCCAACACAGATTACTGCACACATCCTCTCTGTTCTCCTCCGGTGGCAGGACATTTACAGTACTATTTGTCTGTTTGAGAGAGTAATGTCCGCGTGGAGCCAACTTGGTCCAGTACCGGTCTGTGCAGCAGCTGAGACAGATGGTGAGCAAGTGAAATTGCTATTTCCATTGTGCAAAGTCTAAAATTGTCCTGATATTGTGCACAACCACCTCCACCTACTGACTGTGACAGGGGGGAGGTGTGTTTCGCCCCAAGGAGCATTGTGGACGTCCCCAGAACAGCATTAGTTTGGAGTCCTGGTGGGGGTCCAGATGAAAAGCTGTTAGGGGCCGGATAAAAAAAATAAATAATATAAAAATAAAAATCAATGCTAATGTAATAGTCTATTGGGTTTCCAATTAAAAATTTGCAAACTGCATATTTAAGCCAAAATGAAGACAACTGAAGCCAGGTGTTGCTAACCACCAGGCAGTGATTGACTGATCTTCATCAGCTTTTGACAGTGTCAATACAATGCCCGGAGAGAAAGACATAAGCAATGGTTGTAAAGAAACCATCTAAAAAAGATTATAAAAAAATTACTTTAAATTCATTGTTCAACAGAAAAGGAAAAGAACCAGAGAGGGGAAAGCTTTGCATTAACAGATGCCAGAATACCACAATGAATTGGATCTACTACTTTACTTTGGTTGCCTGCAGCCACAGTTCCTTACTGTCACCCACCTCCTCCATGGCGTTGACAAGCCTCATGAGATACTTGTCCTGCAGACTGCGATCTCCTCCAATCACACAGCTGCCATCCAGCTCCACTTTGATGTATCTCCGGATAAGCTCTTGAGGCACGCCCCAGGCTTTGGGCAGGAGTCGTGACGGCAGTTTGGGCAGCACCGTGTTCTTGATGCCCACCAGAGGGATGTAGTGGTTCCGGCCTGAGCTGCTCCATGCAATGCAGATAGGTTTGTTCAGCTTCCCATCTTTGCCCCTGCACTGCTCCTCTGGGACCAACCCAGGAAGAAACGTGGCAGAGTAGTCCCCAGAGCTTCTCATGCCGCTTAGAGAGTCCAACAGAATAATGGGTCGATGGAGAACGTTGGCCAAACCAAATATATGGATGTTACGTAGGCCCAGAGGAACACCTAGGAACAATGACATCACAGTGATCAATATAACAATAAATAATTTGTGGAACTTTTTCGAGAATTGTATAGCTTCAAAATTTATAATACCTCAACAAATTCAGTTACATTCAGTTATCCGTTAATTAATCATTAAATAATTGTTAACAAAAACCCATGTGACATGTCTATTTGCATGTTTCAAAATGATGTAATGCAGCCGTTAATGAATTAATGCTGCTAAAAAATATTCAGTGGCTCAGGAGGTTGTCCAAGAACTGCAAGGTTGGCAGTTCTATCCCCATTCATGCTGTTAAAGTATCCTTGGGCAGGACGGCTCCAGTGTGTCTAACACTGGTGTGAATGTGTATTGTAAATTTTGTGTGTGTGTGTGTGAATGTGTGTTGTGAGTGTAAGTGTAAATGTGTATGGAGAATGTGCATTGTTAAAGTATGCGTGTGTGTGTGTGTGTGTGTGTGTGTGTGTGTGTGTGTGTGTGTGTGTAGTGAATGTGTGTGTAGGTCAGATGCTTGATCTAAAATGTTTTGAGTAACTATGTAGATGAAAAATGCAATTATGAAAACTTGTTTAAATGCTGTGACTAGAAGGTCTTTGAGTTTAACTGGAATGGTAAATCAGAAAGAAAAGATTATAATCAGGAGAGGTGTCCTGTTCAATGAATATGAAAGAAGCCTTTTGTTTGTCACTAAAAGATTATCCCAAAGATTCACTTCAATACAGTGGAACACGAGGGTTCTCAGTTTTCTTGGATAAAAACAATCCACTGTTTCAAAATATTTTTTTTACAATTGATTCTCTCATTTTAGAAATGTCGATTTTTTTTAAATGTTGGATATAGGTATTATTTTTGTCAATTATTTTGTTAATGAGAAAGGTGAGAAATCAATCATAATTGATTAATTGCAGCATTGGAAAAGAAAATGGAATCAAAAAATTAATGAGAGTAAGTATAGGCTTTTAGTTTGTAGACCATCAATAAAAACAAAAAATAATAATAATAATAATTAAGGTTATTCTATATGGCACATACAGAAGATGAGGGATATTTGATTGCTCCCTAACATGGGAAAATATATTTAAATAACATCTAAAAAAAACTGTAGATGTTCATAATAGATATTTTCAGGTTAAAGTTTTCTTTTGCCTACAAAGAAGATGTTAAAGACTTGAAATGTGGTTAAGTCAGATGAATGTTGTTTCTATTGTTTAGAGCCAGAGTCGGAGGGATGTTGAAAAAATGTGCAAGGAGGTTGGTATGGCAATTCATTTAGATTTTGTGTTGGTAATGCTTGGTGAATTTATAAGTGGCGATAAAGGCCCTCGCCTCCCCTTGTGACTGCGGAGGACACATGTCCTCAGGACTGCGTCTTGTCCTTCAAAGGCCAGACTGCAATGTCAAATGTGTTAATAAAATACTAACCATGTTGCAAACCCAAATGCCAGGCTTGTCACAGGCACAAGAAAAAGGTCGAGGCGGGTACAAACGATATTAACAAATATTGACATTTTTTTATGTTAAAAATGACCACCTTCCTTGGTGTGGTAAAGCATAAAGTTTTCTGCTCCTAATCTGTTGCATGATCTGTGTGATGAATGTGTATAATGCTGGCTCGAGCTTAATAATAACAGACAGGAGCAGATACAACTGTCCCTCCTGGCTTTGGCCGGCTCGGGCCTAAGCAGAAAGAAGAAGCAGGAAGGAAGAAGAAAAAAGAAGCAGCAGGAGAAGAAGAAAGAAGCAGCAGCAGGAACGTTTTAATCACAAACGAACAAGACCAAAAGACATGAAATGTCTTTTATACCTCGAGCAATGTGATTGTTTTATTTTTAGTGTCTCCTTGTATTTTAATGTTAGCATTATAAATAGCCATTTACAAAAACAAACTTTTATGTGAATGTTTTATCTTTTTTCTGTTGTTGTGACTGACGCATTTAAGGACTGACATGTAATGTTTTCTCCTGCCAAGTCAATCTTTATTAAATAAATCTTAAATCTTAAAGAAGCAGAAGAAAGAAGTAGAGAAAGAAGAAAGAAGCAGAAGTAGAAGCAAGAAGAAGAGCCTAATTATTATATTGGGGAAACCTTTTTTAAAATCTACTCACTTAAAAAAATAAAAATGCCGAAAAAATTAAAAAAAAAAAAGATGGGAAATTTTTGAAAAATGTTTGGATCTTGGATAAGATTATTGTAATTTGGTCAAATCTGAATTCTGACTAGGGTTGTGCTGTATTGTATATGTATTTAGTTGTGTGTGGTAACGTGCTGTGTTGTGCGTTTCAAGATGCGCTGTTGTCGTGTTTGTCGCCGTTATTAACAATATATATTTGCAAGCAACAATGCTTGGCCCTTGGCGTATTGACCCTGTGCCAAGGTTAAACTGTGTTGCTATTTTAGATTGTGTTCTTTAAGAAATGTTTGAAAAATACAGGAAACTTATAAAGTTTTTTTCCAGAGGGACACGGTGAATTTGTGTAAATCTGTATAACATGCCTGTAGTATGCCAGAAAGGTTTGGCATACTAAAATGCATACTGAAAGGCCAAACATTTTGACATGCAAAAAGCAAGTGCCAAAACGGGCCAAAACGGGCCAAAACAGGAATGTATTAGTGGGCCATGGGACAAACGCAAAAATCTTTTGCATGTAATGCGATGTAACTTTATAAAGACCCTTTTAATCTTTGAAGTTATTGTGAGCACCATGAATGAGGGCACCAGGCTGTTTCTGGGATATATAAACTGAATGGCTCCCCTTTGATGCAATAGGCCAATAACAATGATCAAGTATGCTTGACCATTATTGCAGTTGCAAAACATATCCATGGGCGGGCCAAATCAAACTCCTTGGCGGGCCAGTTTTGGCAACTAGGCCCCACTTTAGGCACCCCTGTTTTTTTGTATCAAGTCTTCTGGTGGTCACTGGCAAAAGATTTCTAGTTTACAGCAGTACATTAAAGCTATGCTGTACCTTCTGGTGGGACAAAGAGAGGGTCACACTCGTTGATAATGTCTTCCCACTCTGCTGCATCAATAAAATCCTGAAACAGAGCCTTGTATCGATCCAGATTCTGCTTAAAGTTATGTTTGAGGTTCTCTCTGAGTGCATGCCAGAACAGCTCCCGTCCAACCAGCGCCCGGGACACGGCGTGAACCAGGCAGTGTCCATCCCCGTCCACATGCACCGGGATCAGGCACTCGCGGCTGCCGTTGGCCTTCTTCACCTCCTCTAGCGTGTCATGGAGGTAGATGAGGCTACCTGAGCGGTCTTTGCCGTAGCCCACAGTGGAGACATGCTCAGGTTCGATGAGAAAGGCGCGGTCTCCAAGCAGCGAGCAGTCAAACATCTCTCCCTGATTCATGTCGCGAAGCAGCTTGGCCTTGCCACTTTGTTTGTCCATGCCATAACGTGTCAACACTGGAGAGAGCAGCTTACAGTGGTAGTTTGACAAACCCATCACCTGAGAAGAGACACAATAATGAAAAGAGAGCTGAAAAAAGTAGGACTAAACTCAGGACTCATTAAGGTCTCCACAAGGTCCCAAATTAGATAAGATAATAATATCTTTACTAGTCCCGCAATAGGAAAATTGCATTTTGCAACAGCAGTGGAGAAAAATAAATGAATAAAGAAAAAAAAAAAAAGTATCATGAAAGTAAAAAGCCAACCTGGCCACAACATAAATTAAAAATTATTCTAAAACAAGGTAATCAAACATAAAATGGTAAATAATGTACATTAGGTATGTAACTATTAACTGTAAGCCAGTTGAGAATTGAAACACATATGACTTTTACCAAGTCGGTTAAGATTTTAATTAAATCACTGTTTATTGCATACAAACGTTGCAAGTTGTTGCAACCAGTTTCTAGCATGGAAATGAGAGTGTGGATGTTGATATTGAGGAAGTCTCATCCTCATTCAAAATCAGAGGTGAGGCAGCATAAATAAATCCACTTTAGCGAAAAGCGTTCACTTACTGACTGTCTGTGTCTCCCTGCTGCTGCACAGACCAGTCCCGGGCCAAGTCGGCTTCTTGCAGACTTAACAAGCGTGTGTTAATGAGCGCGCAACAAAAACAAGTCTGTGTCTGAGGCTGAGCTTTACTCTATCCAAATCGGACAAAAAAATAAAAATAATCGATCACATCGGTCCTTGTAAATCGCAGTAATCTGTGTTAGCAAAGAGGCTCAACTTTAAACAGTGGCTGCTGTCCTCAAGTCTGATCCATGTCTGAGCCATAAGTTACTTTTCATAACACAGTCAGACCTGTTTTAAACTAAGTGTTCACCTGTATATGGCCCTTGTCAGAGAGATGTAATAATGTTCTGGTGGATCATGTACTGCCTTCTGAGTGACTGAGACTGTGACTGAGAACCTCCACAGACATAGACTATATACATATTATTAATTAAACAATGCTAAACCAAAGCTCAACTAAAATCGACTATACACAAGTGGATACAATATACTACAGCTAAATACACTGCACTGAATGTTTACTCAAATGTGAACCAGAAGTTAACTTAGACTTCAATTAACCCTGAAATTAGAGCTAACCACAGTGCCTGACCTACAATGGGATTAAACTAATAGTAAACTAGGTCTTAACTTGGTATCATAACAAAGGCTAAACCTGAAACTTTCTACCAATAAACAAATGCAGGAACAAATTTGGTCAAAACATAATTGAGGGTTGCACTCACACTGTTTAAACATGTCCTTAGGCATGGTTCAGTGTGAGTGCACTCAATCAGGCTCAGGACGGCTTCTGGGTTCAGGAGCAGCACACATATGCTGTATACACATGGTTTATAATTAATCATTACTTACCTATCACTTTTTTTAAATGATATAATACTGTATAAAAAGACACATGTTAAAAACGTCTTCACTTTGTTAAGTTTAGTTTCTCTTAACAACCATCAAAAAGGGTTTGGTCATTCATTTTAACTCTTAAAAGTTTGACAGTTGTCACGCCCTTAAAGCCAGGCTGAAGCACGGCTAGAGAGGGAGAAAACTACATAATACAATAAAAATTAAAAATAAAAAAATAACTTATACCGAAAAGGTTTTGGTTATGTAGAAGTGTGATTTACCTTCACCAGTTCTGTGCCTTTCTTGGGGGCTGAGCTGACACCGAGCAGTGCATTTCTGAGCAAGTTGTGGAGCACTACATCAGGGTCTGTCACCTGAAAATAAAATCAAAATTCAATAATATTTTTTGAAACTGTATGTGTTGAAAGGTTGACTTTTTAAGAACAGAGACCTCAACAGAAATCATTTCATTGTTCATAAATGTTTCATTCAACTGTGGTTTTAAAACCAAATGACTCTTGACATCAGGGCAGTTCATAGTCCAAAAATGTTTCTTTACACCGAGTGCTCAATTAGACAAGTTGTATTTTTGAGGATTCATTTTCTTATTGTACAACTACAGTGCTCTTGGTCAATCCAAAATATTAACAAACCCTCAAACCTGAACATTTAAATAGTAAAAGTGAAGTTTTGGCTTTCACTTTGGAATATCTACATGTACATCATTATTAGGCAAATATTAGTGTGAAGAATTATTATGCAACTAAATAAAAATCAAAAATTTTCCATCTCACTTGTTTATTTTCACCTGTTAAAGTAAGAATAATAAACAAATACAAAATTTACAAATAAACATTTCTGAAATTTCAAAAAAATATATATAATAAATAAAAATAAACCTCATATAGCCACTTTTCTTTTTTGATAACAGTCACAAGCCTTCCATTCATGGAGTCAGTAAGTTTCTTGATCTGGTCAGAATCAACCACAGCCTCCCAGACACTGTTCAGAGAGGTGTATTTGTTTACCTTTACTGTAAATGTCCTGCTTAAGAAGGGCCCAAAAGTTCTCAATAGGTTTGAGTCAGGTGAAGAAGGGGCCATGTCATTAGTTTTTTATCTTTAAGGCCTTTACTGGCCAGCCACGCAGTGAAGAACTTTGATGCATGTGATGGAGCGTTGTCTTGCATAAAAATCTTCTTGAAAGATGCAGATTTTTTTCATGGAACCACTGCTTGAATAAAGTGTCTTCTAAAAATTGGCAGTAGGTCTGGGAGTTGATTTTGAGTCCATTTTCAACCCAAGAAGGTCCAACTAGCCCTTCTTAAATAATATCAGCCCATACCAGTACCCCACCTCCACCTTGCTGGTGTCTGAGTCAAAGATGGAGCTCTGTGTCCGTTACAGATCCAACCACGGGCCCATCCATCTGGTCCGTCAAGAGTCACTCTCATCTCATCAGTCCACAAAACCTTTAAAAAATCTGTCTTCAGTTATTTCTTGACCCGTTCCTGACGTTTCAACTTAAGTGTCTTGTTCAGAGGTGGTCATACTTCTTGATACTCCAGGTAGGTTGTAGTTGTGAAATATGGCAGCACTTGAGGATAATGGGTTCCTGGTACGTTCTATGTTTGATAATTTGCAAATCTTTTGCGGTTAATTTGCGTATTTTCTTCTCGACACATTTTTTGCGACCCTGTTGACTATTTGCTACAAAACGTTATTTCAAGAGTGCTGCATCCTTGTGAAAGATTTTTTTTTACATTTTTTGGCTTTTCAGAGTCAGTTAAATCTTATTTTTGGCCAATTTTTCCAGAGGAGGAGAATCTGTCTAATAATTATGCACACCTTGATATAGGGTGTTGATCTCCTTAGGCCACACCCTCCCTCGTTACACAAATACACATCATACATGGTATGTATTAAAGCCAATAAGGATTCAAGTATATACAGCTTGAGGCTGGAAGTTATGAATAAATTTATAATATGGTCAAATTTACTTAATTACTTTCCTAATAATTGTGCACACAGTGTAGTCTTCCATGAAATTTAACGTTTTGTTAAATTTTGTTAAACAAGCAGACTAATGTTGACGTGTTTATTCTCATAAGGGAAACACTTAAAACATTGGTCTGAATTTAAGAAAACAAAGAGTTAAAGGGGATGTCATATTTTTGTTGAGTAGGTCTTTAAAAGGTGACAGAGATAAAGTTTAGGGTTCACAGCGTTACTACAGGCATTAAGAATACTTGCTTTTATGAGATACTGCACACTACACCTGTTCTTAACAAGAACCGAGACTAAACCATGAAAAAAAAAACGAGAAGATCCCAGCCATGGTTGATTGGGGTTTTACAACATGAATCCAGAAAAGGTAAATGACAGGGACCTGGGTGTTGGACTAAGATGAGAACACATTAATCAAAGCTGACCTCCTCGATGCGGAGTAGGTTTTTCTGTTCGTGCCGCTGTCCACACTCCGTGCACTCAATGCTAATGCTGCCGTGCGCTGGGAAAAACAGCCGAGCCTCGCACCGCGGATCCGGGCACGTACCGGACAAAATACGCTTGTCTTTCTTCTTGGGGCCCTGCAACAGCGACATGACGGCGGAACACAGCTCAAACAGAGAGCCAGTTTCACTAAATCATCATAGTCACACTCCACGAACGCTGTCGAGCAAGACAAGCTTTAGCTCAGCTAACGTCAAGTATTACCAAAATAACACAAGAACAACACGGAAGCGGCTGTTTTTTCTTTAGCAACCGACCGTTGCTAACTACGTAATGGCACATAGGTTTGGGAAGTGTAGTACAGTCACGAATTTACAGTTGGATATTTTAAAAAAACAGCAAAATGTATGACTTTGTAACAGTCTTTTCAAATAATATTATGTTAGAAGTGTGAAACAAAGTTTAGTATGACGTATATAGACCAAATAAATTATCCAGAGACGTAATGTTACTTCAGACTAACTACATTACCCAGAATGCAACGATGTTTAGCGCTTTTGGTTGTGTCATAAAGTTGACTAGGCAGAATCGTGTCTGCGGGCCTTTCCCAATCGACTCCCTAGACACTCGCCCTACTCACTTCCCCTCGATTTGCGCGTTCACGCGAGAGATCCGCCATACTAAGGGCTGTCTGAAACTGTTAAGAGCTGAGGGCGAGTAGCTTTCTCGCTACTCTCCCTCGATGCGTGTAACACTGGCTTCCGGTCCTCAAGACAGACTCTAGACAGGTGTAGTTCCACGAGCATTGTGGAAACACAGACTATTCTAAAACCAGACATGTAAGACTAAATTGTTTTCCCCACATGCTTTTAATTGTAAATATGAAAACATCTTTGTGCATGACTGATACAGGAAATGCACACGTCTTTGTTTTTTAATATAAGATGGTATATATAATAATGGGTGGCAGTAGCTCAGTGGGTTGAGAAGTCGTCTTTCAACCCGAAGGTAGTTCATACTGTCGTTGTGTCCTTGGGCAAGACACTAACCCACCTTGCCTCCAGTGGCTGTAACCTGGTAATTACTGTAGAACAAATGTAAGTCGATTTGGATAAAAGCGTCAGCTAAATGAATAAATGTAAATACCATCACTGGTCATAAGGAGACCAGCTCTCAGTCTGAGAGTGACCAGAGGTGGGTGAATGATCTAAATCCATTCTTTAACAGATTTGATCAGCCTGTCACCACCCAGTCCCCTTTGCTGCAGCCCCACACACACACACACACCCCACCCCCACCCCTCCCTCATCTCGGTCAACAGTCAACATAGCAGGCTGCTCCAGCCCCGGCTATCAGCTCACAGCCTACCCATATCACACCTAACTCCCCCGCTCTACCAATTCCTTCCAGCCCTCACTCCAGCCAATATACACTGCCCCTTACAGAAGCCCAGGTGAGAATGGAGCTCCGGAAGATCAAAGTGAGGAAGGCTGCAGGTCCATACGGCATCAGCTCCAGACTCCTTAAGATCTGTTCAGACCAGCTGTGCGGCATACTTCTGTACATGTTTGACCTGAGCCTGAAGCTGGGAAAGGTGCCACAGCTATGGAAAACATCCTGCGTGGTCCCTGTACCAAAGACGTCGCGTCCAAAAGACCTTGGGGACTACAGACCGGTAGCACTGACCTCACATCTGATGAAAATATTGGAGAGACTGGTGCTAACCTATATGCGACCTTTGGTGAGACCAGCCTGGCATTGGAGTGGAAGACGCTGTCATCTTCCTTCGGAATAGGGCTCTTTCTCACCTGGAAAAGGCTGGGAGCACGGTGAGAGTCATGTTTTTTGACTGCAGACTTCATGTTCAGCTCAGCAACCTGTTACCTACAGAAGTTCTCTGACGACTCTGTCATCGTTGGTCTGATCGCAGATGATGATGACAGGGAGTACAGAGAATTGATCCAGAACTTTGTGGACTGGTGCCGACGGAGCTGCCTCCAGTTAAATAAAGGGAAAACCAAAGAATTGGTGGTGGATTTTCGTAGGTGCAAACAAACTACGTTACCAGCAGTGAACATTCAGGGAAAGGACATCGAGAGAGTGGAATCGTACAAATATCTGGGTGTTCATTTGAACAACAAACTGGACTGGTCAGATAACACTGAGGCGATTTACAAGAAAGGGCAGAGCAGACTCTTTCTGCTGAGGAGACTAAGGTCTTTTGGTGTGCAAGGAGAGCTACTGAAGACCTTTTTTGACTCTGTGGTTGCCTCAGCCATATTCTATGATCTGGTATTCTGGTGCAGCAGCATCTCTAGTGCAGAAAGAAAGAGACTGGACAAGCTGATCAGGAAGGCCAGCTCATTCCTGGACATTCCTTTGGATACTGTGCAGGAGGTGGGAGAGAGAAGGATGGTAGCAAAACTGTCATCATTGCTGGAGAATGACTCTCACCCCCTGTATGAAACGGTATCAGCTCTGAATAGCTCCTTAAGTGACAGACTGTTACATCCAAAGTGTTTGAAGGAGCGATACAGGACGTTCGTTTCTCCCGGCTGCTATTAGACTTTATAATCAGAGCTCCTCCCAGGGAACAAGTCACCATAATACTCACTGTTGCTATTGTTGCACTGCAATAATATGTGCAATTTGTTGTTGTGGTTGTTTTTAGTGCAATAACTATACTGTAATACTTGATATGCTGTATATTATGTATAGTATTTATGTTTGTAACATACAAATTGAACATTGAACATGTAAAAATTGCTGCTGGAACAGAGAAATTTCCCCATTGTGGGACGAATAAAGGTTTATCTTATCTTATCTTAGCTTCTTATTTTTTATCCAGATCATAAGGAATTATTTGCCACTTTTGCATGGTGCATATCCGCGCTGACAGAGAGGACCTATTTCCATCAGAGGAGTGTGTCTGAAAAAGGAATGCACGAGTTAGACCCTACTCTGTCTTTGAGGAACCGCCAGTCAGCTGTGAGTGTCACTCGGGTGTCACTACACATGAAGGGCACTCAAGGGTGGATTGGAGGAGGGTCCAGAGTCGATTGGGAAAGGCCCTGTGTATTACAGATGAGAAGATTCTCTCTCTGTACTTGTCTTTTTGTGATTAATGTAATATTTCCTGAAAGTAACATTTTCTCATTTTGGAAATGTTTGCTTTGTATTTCTCCTAATTGCATTTGCTCTTGGCAACTCTGCAGGATTTAACATTGGTTTTCTATCTATGTACAATAAAGCTAAAGTTGTATATTTGATACTATGTTTACCTTTATGAAGTTTATCTTGCCTTCACACATGCAATAATAAAGGACACATCTTGGCCATTGCAAACATAATTAATATTTTTTAAGCTCAGTACCTCATATCCATGTATTTGAATGCAATATTTTACAGTACAATGTGTGTAGTGTAATAGTCACGAGGTCCAACTGTTCTTGATGACCCTAAAATAACTATGATAGTTACCATGACAACCACAGAAGATTGGAGGGAGCAACAGTGGGGGCTGCCGGACCTGTGAAGTGACCTTAAATAAGGAAAGCAAAAACCAGTTGTTATAAATAACCAAATTCTGTATATTGGGAAGTACTACATTTTTAAGTGGATAATGTCAAGAGTATTATATGCAAACACTAATTCATGATAGATAAATTTGATAAATTTACATTTTATAATTACAAAATTGCACATGGCAGAGTGGTTAGCACTCCTGCCTCACAGCAAGAAAGTCGTGAGTACAAAACCCGTGGCACTCCAGTCTTTCTGTGAGAAGTCTGCATGACCTCCGCGTGTTCTGTAGGCTTCTGCTACTAAGTTGTTTCTCCTAGTGAACATCCAGTTCACTTAAATCTAAACTTTAAATGCAATATGTTTAATTAACATTTTATTGTTTACTTGTGAGACAGACTACATAAGTAGCTGCAACTTATTTATTCAGCTTACTTACTAATACAAGAATTAAACTTTTTCTACAGATTTATGCAACTCCTGCTACAGAGGCACAGAGCCAAGTACACTTATCGTCTTATCAAAGGGCACAGAGACATACAGTTAAACTCCTTAGTGTTGATGTCTGGTTCCTAACTGGCTTGCACCGGAACCGATTACTTACGTTACTGTATTATGTATTGTATTAAGCCTAAACAACAGCTATACAGCAACCCTATTTTGTTAATTTGAAAACCGAAACAATCTATGAAGATACATCCATGGACCCTCAAAAATAATATTTGTAATAATTTTTTACTTTTTTTAAAAACATATTTTTATTGGATTTTACAACACAAAAACATAACACTTAACACTTACTAACAAACCTTACTTAATTCCTTCTCCCTCCCTAATTTTGGCAGGAAAAAATAAATAAAATAAAAATAAATAAATAAATTCCTCTCCCTTACATATAGACAGATTTACATCGTACACTCCTATTAGGCACTTGTATATACACTATCTTCGCACATCTACGGCTTCCTCAATATCTCCTTCTTTAACAAATTCAAAAAACATCTCCCAGATATCATAAAATTCAGAAGACTTGCTCTTTATGACATACGTAAGTTTCTCAAGGGCCAAACTGGATATCAAGTTTTTCAGCCAAAGTCCAAGTACCTTGTATTTCCAACAGATGGCAATTGTACGTCTTGCTTGTAAAAGGCACAAGTCCACCAGTTTTCTTTCTTTGACAGGCAAAGAGAAATTGTCCAGATACCCAATATACACATTACAGGGCTTAAAGGAACAGAAGTAGTTGTAAATTGAGGCATATATTGAGTTACCTTACTCCAGAACTTTTGCATCTCCTCACATTCCCACACACAGTGCAAAAATATACCTTGGAGCTTATTACACTTAAAACATAAATCAGTTTTACTAGGGTTCAATTTATTTAATCTCACAGGTGTTATATAGGTTCTCATTATCCAATTATATTTTAATCTCTTAGTCTCAGCCGAGTGGTTTTAGTTTGTGTTTGTGCTTTTAACATATTGTACCCCACTCATCTAAAGGAAAGTCTTTATCTAAGTCCTGCATCCATGTCTGTCTTTTATTTTCAAAGCTTCCTTTATGATTCTGTTCCAGTATATTATATAATTGAGTAATTCGCCCTTTACTGAAACAGTCTTTTGTGGCAAAGGTTTCCAATGTGGATAATGAAGGAAGTTGTACCAAATTATTTAGATTTGAAAAAATAAAACATCTAAGCTGCAGATACTTAAAAAATGTTTCTGGGGTATATGAAACTTTGACACTAGATTTTCAAATTACATTAAAGTATTGTCTTTGTATAGATCTTTCAATCTAACAATACCCGTATTTAACCATATCTTAAACCCCATATCATTTTTAGCAAAGCTGAAATATCCATTACCCCAGACAGGGAAGAAGCAAGTCATCAATGGGGACTCACCGAGAAATTTATGAATTTTGCACCAGATCATTATGGTATTTTCCACAAAATGGGTTATCTGTTTTTCTTTTTAGTTCTTTGAGGGGTGCTGAATATAAAAAGCTGTCAAGTGTCAAGCCTCTTGCGCCAACGTTTCAACCTGTGACCAAGGTATATTGGAGTCTCTAGAGAACCAAAACATTGCAGCCCTCATCTGAGCAGCCCAGTAGTACCACAATAAATTTGGTAATTGTAGCCCTCCCCTGTCATAAGGCAGGTATAGAAGGGTTCCTGTTACTCCAGACAAAATTAGAAAGAAGCTTACTCACAAAAGCAGGAGGAGGGGCAAGTGGTAACGACTGAAAGACATATAAATATTTCGGTTCATCTTAATTACATTTATTCTTCCCATTAAAGACAGGGGCAGTGTCATCCATCTAGTCGTCTCTTCAGACACCTCAACAGTAAAGGTTCGTAGTTCACTGAAATAAGGAAACTTATTTTGGGGGTTATCTTAATTCCTACGTAATCAAAACCATTAACAGCATTAACAAAGCGGTGTACTGCTTTTGGATTAATTCTCTCTTGTTCATTGAGAAACATAATTGAAGATTTCTCTTTGTTTACTTTAAAACCAGAAAAATACCAAACAGGTCCATAAGCTTTAAAAGTGAAGGTATTGATTTTTCAAGCTCTGATAAAAATACAATTGTATCATCAGCATATAAGGCAATACGCTGTTCCATAACATCTGTATGAATACCCGAATTACAGGGTGTGATCTAATTGCTATTGCTAGTGGTTCCATGGATAATACGAAGAGTAAGGGAGAAAGTGGTGAGCCTTGTCTAGATACACAACTTAATTTAAATGGTTGCAATATAAAATTGTTAATGAGGACTCCGCATTAGAATCAACTAATAGAATTTCCATCCACCTACAAAAGTTATCACCCAAACCAAATCGCGCAAGCACCTCCATCAAATATAGCCACTCAAGTCTGTCGAATGCCTTTTCGCCTCGGCGACAAGATGGCCGCATCCGGAGGGCCATCCCGACATGTACCAAATTGAGTACCCTCCTAATGTTATGGAACCTATGGCGATTTTTAACAAAGCCATTCTGGTCTGAGTGTACCAGCTGAGGCAAGGCCTTCGCAAGTCTTATTCCCAAGGCTTTTGCAATAATTTTTGCATCCGTATTCAAAAGTGGCCTATATTTTAGTATAAGAGTTATCTGGGCACTTCTCAAAGAGGGAGGGAGACATCCTCGCTGAAAAGCCTCTGCATACATATCCAGCATCGGACCTATTAATTTATCTTTAAATTCTTTAAAGATATCAATTGGGAGCCCATCTGGACCTGCCGCTTTACCACCTCTCATTTTAAAAATAGAGAGCTCATCCAACTCCAATACGCTATCCAGCTCTAGCCTCATCTGTTCGGAAATAGATGGAATTTCCAACCCATCTAAAGATTTAGTTTGAGTAGCGGCACTTATAGGAAATTCAGTTTGATATAGAGATTTATAAAACAATACAAGATGGCGCCCCGAGGCAGACGTGTTTGCTCGCTCCACACTTAAATGTCCGACTTTTCTTATTTTTTGTGTGTTTTTCGTTTTTTCTGCAGTGCACAAATGCCATGCACTGCTAACATACAACAGACAGGCATTATTGGACATCGCCAACTCACGAAACTTTGATTTTAGTGGTTCTATTCCGCTGGAACTACAACTCATTGTTCGCCCACAGAGTCACCATCAAAACTACCCCGGGGACCACGAAGCACCGGTCTCGAGTGAGTTCGCTGACCCCAGGAGAGTGCTTCGGAGACGGCGACGCAAGCGAGGCAAGAGAGAAGGGCTTCATTTTAGACTAAAAGCTTGCGCTTGCCGACCGCCGCTACCCAGCCTCCTGCTAGCGAATGTGCGGTCTCTAGAAAACAAACTGGACGAGCTACAAGCCAGGTTTACAACAAATCGGGAAATTAGAGAGTGCTGCGCCCTAATTTTCACCGAGACCTGGCTCTCAGACAAAGTCCCAGAGAACACCATTCAGCTACAGACTCACTCGGTTCACCGAGGCGATCGAACAGCCGCGTCCGGTAAGACTAAAGGGGGAGGCGTGTGTGTGTTTGTAAACAACTCGTGGTGTGAAGATATACGACTATTGACGTGCACTGCTCACCAGATGTGGAGTTTTTACTGCTGCAGTGCCGTCCTTATTATCTCCTGAGGGAATTTACTGCTGTGTTTTTGGCCGCTGTTTACATCCCCCCGCGTGCCAACTCCGCGGCAGCACTTGGTAAACTCCATGACGCCATCAGCGCGCTAGAAACGGCTCATCCTGATGCTGTTTTTATTGTTGCTTGTGACTTCAACCAGTGTTGTATGCGGACTGTATTCCCTAAATACCACCAGCATGTTGACATTCCCACCCGTGATAAAAACACCCTCGACCACGTCTACAGCAACATACGTGGTGCATACAGGGCTGCATCCCGCCCCGCCGGACACTCGGACCACATTTCTTTGTTCCTGTACCCTGCTTACAGACAAAGACTGAAACAAGCACACCCTGTCACCAAACAGATCAAACTCTGGACCCCGGAAAGCGAGACCACCCTGCAGGAATCTGTGTAGTGAATATGGTCTCGTTGATGAATAATTAATATGAATATGAATTATGAAAATTAATAATTAATATTTTGTTTATGAAAATTTTAATTTCTTTCGGGGCACCACCTTAGTTTTAACAGTTCTAAGGAAACTGATTATGTTTGATAAGTCTCAATACTGAAGGAATGAATCCTAACTCGTTTTCAGACCAAATCTACGTAAACAATGAAACAAGAAATGTCTTTATGGGGTTTTATTAAAATTATGCAGGTTAAAATATGAATAATAACAGTGGAAAGGACATAAAGGGATAATTAGGGCAAATGATGAAAATAAAACATTGATTGGCGATGGCACAATAGTTATACCTTTGATGGAACAAGATGAGTTTAATTCTATTTTAATTTTAAGCGATTTAATCGGAGTGGTTACAGAGCAACGGGCGTTAAATGGCTTAACAGAAAGGGGACTATTGACGGCTATTTGAAGATTGTGAAAAAGGAAAGAGGTACTGTTGGGCGTAATTACACAGGTTTATAACGCCAAGCTTTCTCTTGTGTCACGTGCTCACTCACTCTTTATCCGGTGATTTGGCACCAGCAGTGCGGTTCGATCAGTCCCAAAGGTAGGCTTCGAGATTCCCGGTCGCGGCTGATTTCCAGCAACAGAAGGCAGCACGTGTCCGCGCGTTGAGCTGGTTTAAGGCGGCGCCTTAGCAACAAAGCGGCGTCCTGTGATTGTCCTTGAGGGTAAAGTAAACTTTACCAGCGGTTGCGAATAAAGTCTTTAAACTGAAGTCCGCTACAAGACGAAAATATGTCTTTTGGATTTAACAAAGACTTTCTTTCGTAGCGTCAAAAAGCCTTTCAAAACTACAAAAAGTTTCTTCCGCGAGGAAGTGATGTAACTCCGTGGATAAGAAGTTTTTCAAACAAAAATCAAATGTGTTGGATCTTCAAAAAGGATAAAAATTTACGTCGGCACGGTGTGTGTGCGGCTGAAAAACTTTAGAGTTGCCAGGAAAAATACGACGAAAGTTAAGCTTAAGAAAGGTAAACGCAGAAAGCTAGAGAACTCGAGAGAGCAAGAAGAGTTTGAGAGGGCGATTTCCGCTTTGCCGACTCTTTTGTAAGAGACGCAAAATGGGTGTGTTTACACACGTTTGGTGAAGAGGGGCGTTTACTGAAAGTTTGGGATCCTTAGATAACTTTCTTGTTCCATCAAGTAAAATAAACTTAGACACATTTTAAAAGCGTATTGCTTCTGCATTGTATCATATCTGTACGTGAAATGTCTTTACGAACATTTAGATATCAAACACATATATATTCGTTGTCATTTTCTGAAAACAAATTAATAATTAGTTTTTATTGTACAACACACTTATGCAAAGTAAAACAGAGTAACATCGTTATGTTTCTTGTCCTGTTGGATCCTGTTAAGGGAGAATGGTGAGGTTTGCATAGTTACGAACAATCTTTAATACACGGTTACATTTTAGAGTAATCACTTTGGCTGGGGTTCCGATGCAGCGTTGTTTCTCTGCTTGTCCAGCAGAGCGCACTGTTCAGTCATTTTGAGAATCCCGAACAAAGGCATTCCTTTCTCAGGTCTGGTGTGTCTCAATACACAAATCGTATATTTAAATGTCAATTCTGGTGCCGGGGTCTGGTCGGCCAACAGATAGCCCCCTACGTGGTCCTTTGAAGTACTGAAAAATAAAGCTGTAAATATAATTTCACTCTTGCGTGAACTCTTTAACACAACATACGAACATCTGGAGAGGATTAGCAAGAAGGCGTGGAATTGAATCTCCTCATCTGTCCTTGGCCTGGATAAACAAAAAGGAAGAGTCTTTAAAAGTTCGGAGTTGTAAATTCTGTGGTCCTCTGAGAGGTGTTGGTTCCTCCTGGTACGAGAGACACTACAGTCCCCCCTTTCGGCGAAAGGCAGGTTCCAATGTCTTGTGCCGACTCCATCCTTGAAGTACCAGGACCAGGAAGCAAGTAACACGTTAAAGACACAGAGTTTGGCGTTATAACATGTGTATTAATGGGAGCATGGTTAGGGAAACAAGTATATTTAAGTGTAAAAGGGGTTTTACTTGGCGTCATTAAGTCATCTGCTAAGGGAGGTAGATTGAGTTTATCACTTAAAGATGGACTTAATGGGAATAAAAGAACAAGAGGGTTATTTCATTTTTAAATGGGTTTAGAGTTTATTAAATCGTTGATAATAAAAGAACACACATTAAATGATAATAACTTTAAAGGGACATTGCATGCATTTTAGGGGTAGGGTAGTCATAAAAGTTACATGAGGTATATATATTGGTTATATTAAACATACATAACACATAGCACATTAAACTGAATCTGTCAACCTCCATATGACTGGGGTTGGTTCAGATTCTTCGGAAACAGAGAGGTCTTGGTCAAATACATCGGCTTCAGGGGTAATGGACTACCTGCAATGTTTTCTCTATTCCCAGGACGGCGACGCACGATTAGGTGCAACGCCCTGAGTACAGCGGTTTAAACGGGTTTTAAGACGTTTTACGCTTCTAAGAAGCACGATGGTGATAATGATGGCCATGAAGTAACCTATTCCTACTGTGGCTGCAAGAACAGTGTCGGGAGTTGACCAGGCATACATAATTGGTTGGATAGGTGCTTGTTGCTTTTGCTCTATTTCCTTTAACACATTATCAAGGGGTGCAATGTCAATGGTTCTGCTACCTTCAAACTGGATTTGATAGAGTGTAGCAGGGTGTAATTCGAGAGGATGGGTTGAAAAGAAATCTGATATTTCTATTTCACTCTCGTATTGGTCAGCGTCAAGGTGGTACAAGGCGACGTCCCCAATGTGAAGAATTGCGTTTTGGGGTACATCTACCCAGAAAGTTTGGTCGGGCAAGTTAACACGGGATGAGGTGTCGTGCTGATAGTAAGTCAGCATTCCGTCTGGAAGAGGGGTGTTTACTAGCCAGCGGTTACCGATGATCTCTGCTTGAGTGACGGTAACTTGGTGGCGAGCCGTGATTGTCGTTGGACATCTGGCTTGAGGGCTCATGGGCTTAAGGCCACAGATCCCGTCGGTGTTGTCCCGAACAAAGGGTTTACTGGGACATAAGTAGTGTATGTCCTTGGTTAGGGTGCACATGCGTAGATTAGGGGCCAGGTACAATTCTGGATTGGCATCATGGTATGCCACTACTGAAGGAGTGTGCACTTTAACGTGTGTCTCCGTGCCAGGACCCGGCGTTTACAACGTCTTTAAGAGGCGATAGATGTTCTGGGATTCAATGATAGGCAGATTTAGAATAAAAGCCATTTCCCGGAACTCTGGGTTGGTAAATGGGTGCGGCACTACCTAAAGTGTATGCTAAATGGGCCTGAAGTGGGGTTACAAGATCTCTAGTGGCGGTTCCAAGGAGGGATTGTACTAGTGACAGAGGGATAAGGTAGGGTGGAATTCTTCCCATGGCTAAGCTGTCCACTGAAGAGCTTATGTCTCGGAGCATGTCATCCATTAGTGCGGTGACTACTTGTGCTTGTCGTAGTCAACCTGGAAGAGGGTCATAAGTAACTCTACAGCTCGGTGGGTTTTGTTTAGAGCTTCACTGTGTGTGTTTACCACCAACACAGTGTCCTTCAACGTTTTCCCTACTGTTTGGAGTTGCTGTTGTTGCTGAATGATCTGCGCTCTGATGTCAGGGATTTCAGCCTGTAATTCTGAGACATGTCTCTTGACCGTGGAGATGCTAACCGTATTGACTGTGGACAACCCGAGGTTAAACAAGGTACCCACAGCAGTCGCTGCAACAAGAAGTCCTCCTATAAACCGCGTTTAGACCTTTGATTAGCGCCAGTGAGTTCAGCCTGAGTAATTGTAAATTTCTCAAGCTGGTTAAGCATGTGGGAAATATCAGTTTCAGCGTGGTTAAGAATAGAGGTGGTCCAGCGGCCCAACTGGTGAGCCCTTGAGTGGCTCGGACGTGTTTCCGATACGCCGTCGTTTGGGTTTAACCTGACAAAAACCCTTTGGGTATGCAGGCGACAGTTTGTGATCAACAGTCCGGGTTGGTCCTTTAAAACGATCCCGGCTGTTGGTCCGGGCTCTATAAGATCTGGTGATCCCATGCCCATAAGGCTGGTGATCAGAAGGAGTATCGTCCACATCATCCTGGTGAGAGAGAGAGGGCTTTTTAGCAATGGTTTCATTGACAGCAAATACCGGAGTTATCAGTTACAGTTGTTGAATTACTCACAGTTACCACTGAAAAAGAAAAAAAAAGAAATGAAAGGTGTTAGGAGATCAGAGTTAGAGGTTAATGGTTAGTGGTTACTGTAAGCTAAGGGATCTGTTTGAGACTACTTGGGAGCGTGAAAGTCCCCTGTAGATCCCATGGGGGTTTTGTGCAACTTTATCTGGTTGCGGTGTATCCACTTGAGAGTGGGTTCCTTTCTCCCTTTGGTGATCTTTATCTGATACACCACCGGGGATAGCTTGTTGACAATGGTGTACGGTCCTGCCCAACGCGGGAGGAATTTCCGCGTCAGTCGGTTGGTACCACCTTTTGTTTGTCCAGTGAGTTGACTGAACATGTGGTACCACACTTTGTCTCCCACCTGTAGTTCGTCCCTAGATGCCTTTTGGTCATAATAGGCCTTACGTCCTTCTACACTTTTGCCTAGTTTTTCTTGGGCAAAGGCGAAGGTGGTTTTCAGGTGTGATTGGAGATCAGCCATGTACTGATGTGTAGTATAGGCCGTAGCGATGTTAGCCTCTCCTGGCTGATACAGTAAGTGTAGGGGAAGCGTCATCTGCCTACCGGTCATGAGTTCAAATGGGGAGACTCCGGTCGCCGTGTGTGGCGTGGCTCTGATAGCCATCAGGACCAAGGGCAGTTTGACGTCCCAGTCTCGGTGATTGGATGCGACATATTTCTTTAGAATGTCGATCACCGTTCGGTTTGCTCTTTCTACTTGGCCTGAGGACTGGGGTGGTGGCTGACGTGGAATTTTGCTTTCACGCCCATGGTTTGCCACAGTTGTCCCATCACCTCGGCGGTGAAGTGAGTACCACGGTCAGAATCGACCTTACAGGGTAAGCCGAATCTGGAGAACACGTGGTTCATGAGTAGAAAGGCCGTGGTCTGTGCCGTGTCGTTTGGGGCTGGAAGACCTTCTACCCATTTAGTGAAGGCACAGGTGACCATTAGGATGTATTTGTTGCCCCTTGTTGATTTAGTCAAGGGTCCCATCCAATCGATTTGGAGGTCAGACCACGGAAAAGAAATGCCCCTTCTTTGTAAGGGTGCACGATGGAGTGGTCTTGTCGGTTGAAATTGGCAGCATACTAGGCAGCCTTTGATGTATTCTGCCACGTCCATTTGCATGTGTGGCCAGTATGCCACTTGTTGGAGTGCCTGGTGTGTTGCGCGAACACCTCTGTGGCCTGCTACAGGAGCGTCATGTGCGTGCGTTAGCATGACCCCCTTAGGCTCTAAGGCACTACGACGCAGGTGAAGTGAGGGTGTCAGAGACGTGAACAAGCAAGCCATGATGCAGGTGGAGTCGGCGCCCATAGCTTTTAAGATATGCGTCGGAGGAAAAGTCAGTGTCTCTGATGGGGTTAGACACCGGGTCTGAAAGGTAAAGGATGAGTTTGTGGATTGCCGAGTCCGCTGCCTGAAGGGCAACAAGGTCGGAACCAGCGAAAGAAAGAGAAGAAGTAGATTGGTCTGCAGGGGCCGGAACCGAGGCATCGGTTGCGGTTGCTTTAGACCGGTAAGCAGACAGACAGAATGGGTGGGTTGGGTGGGAAGGGTCGTTAAATGCGAGGGTTCTGGCTGGAAATGCCAGAGCGTGCCGTCTAGAGCCCCTTGTTTTGCCATGAGGTCTGCCTGATCGTTCAGGTCTTTGTCCAGTCCAGGGGCTCGAGAGTGTCCCCTGACCTTCTTCCAATACACCTGCATGTCATGGTCCTCGACCAGACCGTCTCTACGAACAGGTCTTTGTGTTTGATCGTCTTTTCGCAGATGTGAGAAAGCCATTGCTCTTCCATAATGGCAGGTGGGCAGAGAAGCTGAGTCGTGCGTAATTTGAGTCTGTGCAAATTACGAGCTGTTTGATCTGCTTGGCCACTGCTAGTTGGAGAGTTATGATCACGGCTGCGATCTCCATATTGTGAGGATTGAGATCCTAACTGAAATTTTTGTGGCTCATAAGGGTTGTCATTGATCCATACCACACCTGCACCAGCGGACCAGAGCTTCATGGTGGAAGGAGCATCCATCGACATAAGCAGTGGTCATGTCTTCACACGCGTCAGCATCGAAGTAGTGATGGCGTGTTGGTACAGTGGAGGTGTGTTCGTTTAGCGGGGACGGCTGTGGCGGGCGTGTCGATTGCGCATTGTTGGCATGCAGCGAGTTCCATGCCTAAGTGCGACTTGTGGTTTTGAGCATAGCGTATCTCCACGTCGAAACTTTGGAGAGCCATGAGCCACGATGCCACGCGCGGGCGTTAGTTACTACGCCGTCCCTGAGTCTTTGACTGGTTAAGAAAGTCACCGGTTGGTGATTGGTGTTCACGATTGTCTTTTGGCCTCCTAAGTAGTGGCGAAGTGTTTCACGCCCATACTGTGGCTAGGTGGGCTTTTTCACAGTCGGTATACTTAACCTCCGGTCCGGAGAGAGTTTTGCTGGCGTAGGCCACTACTCTCTTATCCATGTCATGGACCTGATAGAGGCCTGAACTGAGGCTGTGGCTTGAGAAGCCCACCTCTAAGTAGAAGACTTTGGTGTGGTCCGGGTAAGCTAGGCACGGGGCTCGGCACAGATTGTGTTTGAGCGCCTGCATTGCCTGCTCTTGTTGTGGACCCCACACAAAGGCGGTGTCCTTTTTGAGAAGGTCCGTCAGTGGTTTAGCCAATGCCGCATAGTCATCGACGAATTGTCAAGAATAATTGCAGACTCCCAGGAAACTGCGGAGTTCTGACAAGTTGGAAGGCGGTTTCAGATTGGCAATGCCTTGGATTCGACTGACCTGTGGTTCAACGCCATCAGCGCCTACTAGAAGGCCCACATAGTTTACCTTCTTTCTGCACCATTGACATTTTTCCAAGGAGATTTTAGCACCAGCAATGGTGAGCTGTTTCAGGACGTGGTCGATTTCGTTAATGTGCGCATGGAGTGTCGCGGTGCGCATTAAAATGTCATCGACGTAGATGAGAGTTCCGCGCTAGCGCGCCAGGACATGCCTTGTTCAAGAAGATGTTAAATTCGGCTGGGAATTTAAGTACCCGAATGGGCATCTTGTAAAAGAGTATTGCCGATTGGCAAACGTGAAGGCAAGTTTGTGTTGATCCTGTGGGTCCACAGGAATGGTCCAGAAGCCGGAGGCTATGTCCAGTGTAGAGAAGTACTTGGCATCCTGTACCTTGGGCAGTTCTTGGCCAAGTTGGGTCATTGGCCACCTGGAAAGTGGTACGCTCTTATTCAATTGGCGGTAGTCAATTGTTAGACGCCACTTGCCATTGGGCTTGAGTACTGGCCAGATAGGAGCCGAATAAGTACTGTTGCGGACGGATGATGCCTTTATCCAGAAGGTCGTCTATGATTTCCTGTATAGGTTCATATGACGCCAGTGGTATTTTGTATTGTCGGACATAAGCTGGTGGCGCGTCGCGGCTGTTGGAATGCGTGCGTGTGGATGTGGGTTAAACCACAATCCAGCGAGTTTGTCGCAAATGATGTGCGATATTTGAGGAGGACCTGACGCATCAGGTCCCGTTCCTCAGCGTTGTTTATCGCATCAGCCAAGTCTAGTGCTTGTTCTAACTGAGACTCAAAGTCCGGTTCGGGTTTAGAGTCTGGTTGCACAGTTACCGATTTGTCCGTGGTGGCGTTACTCGGTAGAGACGTGGTTTTGTCTATATCTGAATCAATGGAGAGCAGGAGACTGTCTGTACGACCATTACCTCAGCATCAGCCAGATCGACCCTGCAGATAGTGTCGGTATCGACCACAAGTGAGGGTATATGGCGATTGCTCCGAAGGCTTCGTGTAGACGACTCCGGTCTCCTGTTGTTCAGTCACGAGTGAGGGTGGCATGCGTCCTATGACTGGAACTCTGAGTTCAAGTCATGGAATCTTGTGTCGATTAGCCAACCCAAAGGTGTGGCCTTCGGGCGAGAATGCTATCGGCAGTAGGATTCTGCACTAGCACGTGTGTTGATCGAGTCGAGCTCGACCAGGGTGTTGCCTGAACAGACAAGCCTAACTCAAAGAACAGAGGCGATGATTGGAAGAACGCTTGTGGAGAGTTAACTTGTTGTCCTGTAGACGCGTTCAGGCGTATGTCCATGATGGTGCGGCGGTATCGTGAGATGGCAGTCATTACTTACCTGACACACATCGGGAATGGTTTGACCCGATTTCAAGTTTCCTTCGGTCAATGAAGGTGATTCCTTACGTACTCCAGTCAGTGACCAGAGAACGTTGTTAATGGTGTCGACTTTGCGTCGAGTCTGACTAGCATGTCAGCCCCAATGTACACTGAATGTGGCAGATCGGGATGACCGCAAAGTGTGGGTCAGTTCTCTTTTGTTCCATCGTACGATGGCAGAGCATAGACCTACGGCGGTTAACGCATGAGTCGGTGTGGGGTTAGCAGGGAACCTAGTGCGCTTCTTTACGAAGGTCAGACTCGGGTTTTTACGCGTTAGAGTGTTAAACAGCTCCTGGCTGATGGCAGATTTGTCAGCCCATAAGGCCATCACGACATTGTCGACTGGAGTTGCTTCCAGTGAGATGCCATTGACGATCTGGGTTGTCATCGCTAATGGGTCCTTCAGCGTGCATAGGAAGTTGTCACGCAATGTAAAGGGGTTTGGTTCGCACCGAGGTTGCATGGTTGTTGTACCAGCGGTGTCGGTGGCTACCCTGTCGATTGGTGATTCCCTGTCAATCGCATAGCACTGAGATTCATTCAGTAAGATTGGAAGTGGTTCTCGCACTTGGGCCCAAATCTTCAGCTGCTTGAAGTCGATCAGTGGTTCGAAGCGATTGAGGATGTCTTTTCCAATCAGAAGTGGGACGTTGTCAAGGTGGGACACGTACACTGGGTGTGTCAGTGTCATTGGTCCGATGGTCAGTTGGACTAAGGCTACCTCGTTGATGATCGGCCGATCATCAGAGTAAGGCCTTATTTCCAGAAAGCACGGGTGGGACTTCAAGTCCCTGTGGGATCTTCTCGCTATAGCCTGGAGTGATCTGAACAGGTTGCCTGAAATTAGGCTGATGTCAGCGGCTGAGTCGAGAAGTGCTTCGTCGTCAAGTGGTCTTCTAACAAGACAGAGAGATAAAGCTTTCGAGCTACTCCCTTTTCAGTTAGGTGGCCTAGAAATTGGTGAAAGGGTGTTTCACATTCAATAGTCGTGGCGTGGTCATGGCACAGCCCGACATTTGGATTTGCTTGGACCACTAGGACGGCGCTAGACGGAGTGGTGTCTTTGTGATCTGTGTCACTTCCCTCCGTGTTGTCCGTGCTAGGGTCCTGGACAATGTCATTGAGTGACTCTGGATCGTCAGAGCCTAAGTACAGGTCTGGGAGATGTTCATTCCCTTCAGTAGACTCTGTATTTTTGTTGAGTGTTAAGTCGACTTGGATCGGTTGTGACTGTTTCTGAATCGGGGCCTTAGAGGCCTCCACCGTATACAGCTCAGCCTTGTCCTTGGACTTTTCGCATTCGCGTTTGAGTATGCGTTCTATGGCCCGAGCCTCCTCTGTAGTCAGATTACTGTCACTCATGGGGTTTCCCACGATTAGTCTGACTTTCAGGGCTCGGTCCCTCGCATGATTTCGTCGTTCGACAGGTGGGCTACCTGATGATCGTTGGTCTTGGGACCGACGATAATGGTTTCTCCTGTCGTCGCGGTTTTGATAGGACCCCCCTTGGTTACGGTTTGGATTGGTTCGAAATTTATTTTCGAACCGAGGTCTCCAGTGAGGGCCCTGGTCTTTGAACTTGCGTTCGGGCCAGGTCGGGTGTGGACCCGGCTCTCCTTTGTGTGGCCGAGGTCCCTCTTTCCTGTCTGGAAAGCGGGAGGCTCCTGGGCCGCTTGGCTTGGAGGTAGGTGCTCCTTCGAGCGCCAGACTCTGATCAACAGTATACAGAGCGGCTGGCTCTTGCTGTTTAGTCTGAGTCAGCTTCTGTTTAGTAAATGCCCTTGTTGCCAATTCGCGGAGTTGGCGGCTGGTTTGAGTCAGCGGGCAGGCAGCAACGCCAAGATGATGGTTGGTAGTTGGATGGAGGTTTTGCACAAAGAGTGTTTTGAAGTTTTTATCCTCCTCCATGTTTGGTTCGTTGAGTGGACCAAAGTAGGCTTTGCGTAGCCGATGATAATATATATGTGGTGACTCTTGCCGTGCCTGTTTGATTGTTAGGGCGGCTGTCAGTCCCACATTCGTTGTAACGTCTGAGAATTCCTCCATGAGGACTGACTAAGGAGATCGAAGTCAGCTTGGACCTCAGGGGTTGGCGTTCGATGAAGCTACTAACATCTCTGCTTGATGTTAGTTTTATCAAAAGATTTTGTCCTCAACGGTAGCATTGGGTATTCTCTGGAGGTAGAACTCAATGTCTCTAAGGTGCGCTAGTGTCATGAGCCGATCCTTGATGGGGCTCGGCGAGTGATATGACGCGCGATTTTGTCAAAGTCCCTGTCAGTGGGACCGTAGTCCAGATGTCTCCGTGTCGGAGCTGGTTGTTGGACAAAGTCCGATTGCCTACCGGTTGGTAGTGTGAAGTAATCCGAATGCCTACCTGTGGAAGCTCGCGGAAAGACGGCCGGGCTCTCGGCTCCGGTTGGTCCTCTTTCCGTTGCGTCCAGGCGCGGTAGTGGTCGCAAAATTGGATTAGTTAGTGAAGTGGCTCCCCTCTGGGAGTCTTCAAACCTACTGGGTTGGTATAATGGAGTAACTGGTTCTAGGTCTGGAGTACCTTTGAATTCCAGTTTCTTACTAGGTCGTGTTTGGGCGTCCTCTGTCAGGCGCGCCTGAAGTTGTTCAATAAGCTGGCGGTCTAAGTCACCTTGTTGAGTGAGGGCCTCTACCCGTGCACTCAGGGACTCTCTCCGCCGAGCTTCCTGTGCCAGCATATTCGCAGACAGCTGTGCACTTTTGCCTGCTTTGATGAGTTCCTCTCGCATAGCGTCGTACTCATCACGTTGGTCATTGAGCTGAAGCTCTGCTATGTCACGAGCAGACCTTGTTTCGCTCAGCTCGTTCTTTAGGTCACTGAGGGTCCCCTCAGTTATCTGGAGTTTAGTGTGTAACTCCTCAAAGTCAGGGTCTGCCTTTTGGAGTGTTTGGGCAAGAGTTTGTAACTCTTGGTTTTGTTTTTCAGAATTCTCCAGGACTCCTTTGGTCAGCTGGAGTTCCTGATTCAACACCTTGTTCTCGCGTTGGAGCGGGCGAGGTCCTGTTTCTGGACCTGGATTTTCGTGGCTGTGTGCCAGGAGATCCTCGGCTTGTTTCTGCTGCGCGCGCATAACAATAGCCATTTGACCTAGCAGCTTGGTTAGGTCCTTGTCTTTTGGCTTAGAGGTTAGCGCAATGCTAATCAAGGAGCTAAGAACTGAATCTAGCTCGTTGGGAGGTGTGGTCTGAATCTCATCCACATATTGGGGTAGCACCTGTCCTGTTAAATCACTTAGAGCTGAGTCTAAGTGATCCAGAAGCTTGATGGGACTACCAGAACCTGTGGACTGTGGATTAGACATGTTGAGAAATGGGTTTCTCAAGGTAAGTGAGTTATTGTTAGATTGAGTTTTAACTGCAAGGAGAGAGTTACTACTTGTAGAGTGTTACGAAGAAGCGTAAAACTCAAGCAGACTGTAAAAGAATTTTTAAAATCTGAGTAAAAGTGTAAATAAAAAAAAAATAATGCAGGAATAAAATTAAAATTAAAATTTTATTTTATTTAAAATAAAATAAAATTCCAATTAAATTAAAATAAAAGGGGTATTAAGTCAAATAAGTCAGATTAAAAGTAATAAAAGAAGGAATTGTTGAAGTAGGGGTTAGTATAAAGTCTACTTGTGATTGCAGTGACCTTATGCTAGTAATAGGCAGTGACTATGTAGCCATAGCCTGGTGGTGTGAATGTTAATGAGGGTTGACAGTGCTGGGATACTGCTGTGTTAATCTGTAAAATTAACAGTGCAGAATCAGTGGGTTTAATCTAACAATTCATGCAGGTAATCAGCTTTTACATTACAGCTATGACACAATTCGTGCAGGGTTAAGTCTATTCAGAAGTAACAGCAGTGGTGTCGTAGTGGTAGTAAGCTGTTAGCGTTAGCATTCCAATTTGACAAATCCTGTGTAGATAGGAAAGTCACAAAACAAGTCTTAAATTGTTAATCAAGCCAAATTAATCAATCAAATTAAATGCAAAGTTAGCATCAAAGATTTACAAAAGCAGATGCAATGTTAATTAAAGCATAGCGGCAATAAAGGCCCTCGCCTCCCTTGCGACGCGGGACACATGTATTCGGAGGAATGCATTTCGTGCTTTAAAGCGTAAACTTCACAGTAATGTCAAATAACTGGGCCTGTGCCTCTGCTTGAATCTTCTTCTGGCTGGAGCCTGCTTCATCATCTCGGGCCTGTGCTACTGCTGGGGCCTGCTACACCACCTTGTATTTAGAGTTAAAGGTCTCCACATTCCCTGGTTTTCCTGGGATCTGTCTGAACTTATAAAAATAATAGATTATGTTTGGGCTAAGGCGAGAAAAACAAAATACTGACTGGAGATTTGCTCAGAAATCGCTGCACCCGCCTGTTAAGAAGTAAAAATGTAAATATTACTTGTCTAAAAACAAGTTTACAAGTTCCAAAAGATTCTGAAGAGCTTTCCAAGGCTCTAGTCTTGGCTCTGGAGGAGCGTCCTTTAAAGGAAGGATCCTGGCATTTTGTAAATGGCATTTATTTCCCAAAGTAATGGCTGCCTCTTCACAGGCTCATTACGACCACAGCCGTAAATGTATCAAAAACAAAATGACAACTTTGGTTGGCACTCGTGTCTAGATAATACTCAACAAATTTGGGGCCTTTTAGAAAAACACATTGGGTTTAATCTTTTGACCCGAGGGTGCAATTTAGGTGGTCCCGTGTTCCACCCCACCTGGCGGACTTCCTGTTGAGTTTAGGCTGTGGCTGTCATAGACTTTTCTGTTTGGCCTGAGGTGTCCTATGGATGTACCAAGTTTCATTTTTCTACGTTGGAAAAAATTACTTTCACTTTATATAGGCGAATGTATTTTCATTTCCCAGGGTCGCCACTGAGTCATTTCTTTTATTATTTTTTCAAATACTTAAGATACATCAATATTTCGCCAGGCTTAAGTTTAGTGGCCAATAAAATTAACTTTTGCGCACATTTACTGGGTCAAAATTAAGGACAATTTTGCAGAAAAATTTGCAGAAAAATAAAAATTAAATAAAAATATAAATTGAGCAAAAACAACAAGAAAAGGCATTGTCTATTTTGCACACAAGTGTTTAGCTCATTTTGCCTAAGTTTGGTGTTTCTTGAATGAAGCAGCTATTTTCTGTCAATTTTTAAAAGTGAGGTGTATTCTAACCCGGTTCACATTTTCAATTCAAAATGGCCGCCTTCTCGTGTGTGATAGGGTGTGGTCCCCATTGGCTTTTATGTTCATAAGCCCATGCTGGATGTGTGTACCAAGTTTCATTTGCCTAGGACAAACTAAAATTTTCCCTTCCCATTGACTTTTTCCACATATTTGCGCGTTGCTATGGCAACAAATTTATAAATAGGGGTGGTTGTCATTGGCTTTTATGTTCGTCATAACATAAGTGATGTGTGTACCAAATTTTATGTCTCTATTACAAACTAAATTCTTGGGTCCCATTATAAGTTTGTAGGGGCGCTAGAGGGCCATTTCTAAATCAAACCCTTTTATTTACATATCTTTGTGTTCAGGTCGTGAATGTGCACAAACACCTTTTGGGTCCAACTTGATCCGAGAAGGCATTTGAGAGTTAAGGTATATTTTATTTTCACAAAAGCGGCTGCCTCGTTACAGGTTTGCCACACCCACACCCGATAAGATATCAAAACCAAATGACAAGTTTGGTTGGCACATGTGTCTAGATGATACTCACCAAAATTGGGGCCATTTAGATGAAAACACATTGGGTTTAATCTTTTGACCCGAGGTGCGATTTAGTTGGTCGCGCCTTTCACCCCACATGGTGGACTTCCTGTTGAGTTTAGGCTGTGGCTGTCATAGACTTTTCTGTTTGGCCTGAGGTGTCCTATGGATGTACCAAGTTTCATTTTTCTACGTTGGAAAAAATTACTTTCACTTTCCATAGGCCGAATGTATTTTCATTTCCCAGGGTCGCCACTGAGTCATTTCTTTTATTATTTTTTCAAATATTTAAGATACATCAATATTTTGCCAGGCTTAAGTTTAGTGGCCAATAAAATTAACTTTTGCGCACATTTACTGGCTCAAAATTAAGGACAATTTTGCAGAAAAATTTGCAGAAAAATAAAAATTAAATAAAAATATAAATTGAGCAAAAACAACAAGAAAAGGCATTGTCTATTTTGCACACAAGTGTTTAGCTCATTTTGCCTAAGTTTGGTGTTTCTTGAATGAAGCAGCTATTTTCTGTCAATTTTTAAAAGTGAGGTGTATTCTAACCCGGTTCACATTTTCAATTCAAAATGGCCGCCTTCGCGTGTGTGATAGGGTGTGGTCCCCATTGGCTTTTATGTTCATAAGCCCATGCTGGATGTGTGTACCAAGTTTCATTTGCCTAGGACAAACTAAAATTTTCCCTTCCCATTGACTTTTTCCACATATTTGCGCCGTTGCTATGGCAACACATTTATAAATAGGGGGTGGTTGTCATTAGCTTTTATGTTCGTCATGACATAAGTGATGTGTGTGCCAAATTTTATGTCTCTATGACATACTAAATTCTTGGGTCCCATTATAAGTTTGTAGGGGCGCTAGAGGGCCATTTCTAAAGCTAACCCTTTTATTTACATATCTTTGTGTTCAGGTCGTGAATGTGCACAAACGCCTTTTGAGTCCAACTTGATCCGAGAAGGCGTTTGAGAGTAAACGGATAATTTATTACCACAAAAATGGCCGCCTCGTTACAGGCTTGCCACACCCACACCCGATAAGATATCAAAAACAAAATGACAGCTTTTGTTGGCACATGTGTCTAGATGATACTCACCAAAATTGGGGCCATTTAGACAAAAAAACAATGAGTTGAATCTTTTGGCGTAAGTGCGATTTAGGTGGCGCGACTTTCACCCCACATGGCGGACTTCCTGTTGAGTTTACGCTGTGGCTGTCATAGACTTTTCTGTTTGCCCTGAGGTGTTCTATGGACCTACCAAGTTTTGTATTTCTACATTGGAAAAAATGTACTTTCACTTTCCATAGGCCCAATGTATTTTGACTTTTCTAGGGGTCGCCACTGAGTCATTTTTCATATTTTTTTTTCGGCGACTTCAAATACATAAATTTTTCGCCGATCTTGAACTTTGGGCTAAATAAAAATGACTTTTCGCGCATGTTCACTGGGTCAAATTGAGGATCATTTTGCAGAAAAATAAAAATAAAAAAAAAAATAAAATCGAGCAAAAACAATAGGCCCTCCCGGCTATCACCGGCTCGGGCCTAATTAAAAATGTCACAATTGTTAGTTAACTTCTATTGTGCATTCAAGGTTGTTAAATACAGGCAGTTATTCTCAAAAGCAATATGGCATTTGCAACTTGTATATTACAAGAAAAACACATGTATTAACAGAAGCAAAACAACTTGACAGCAGTTTAGTATTCGTTAATAAAGCATAGTAATTCACTTTTTATGTTAAGTCAATCAGGCTTTTCAGTGTCAATGAAAGCTTAAATTATTCAGTTAAGTTCTTAACTTGAATTAGTCACTATTTTGAGGAAAAAGTGTAATTCCGTTGAGTGACCACCAGAGAGAGACGTAGAGCTCCTCTCAAAGATTTTTAGAAGTTTCGCACTTCTCTTCCACTAGGGGGTAGCAGACTTTCTGGAGTCCGTGGTTTACCACTTCTTTCCGCTAGGGGGCAGTTGGACTCTCTTAAGTCTGTTTTTACCACCTCTTTCCGCTAGGGGCCGTTGGAACTACAATGAGTTTGTTTTCCGGGTGACGTCAGTGTCACGCCCCTTCCAAGACGCGGAGTGTCAATGGCTTGTTAGCCTCACTTTAGCTGTTGACTTTGGAGGGGCAAAACCGCTCCTACACAGCCACTTTACAACACAACAGCGCTCTGAAAAGCGCAACTTCCAACACAGCAGTGCTGTGGACAAAACAACGTTTCACAAAGCACTACACGGGCCACGTGGGCCAAGACTTTGTCCGTTGGCTGTGTATTAACAAGGAGTTCTGACGCGGGTAGCTAATCCGTTCAGAGTTCTCCCAACCAAGTTTTTAATTCGTCTGACACAATATGAACAGAGAAATTACTTGGTTTACAAGTTTATATAAAACACTGGATCCTCGCAGGCTGTTTTTATTAACTTGCAAAACGCGTTATTAGACAACTTATGCTAAAATTCTAGAGCATCTTAGAATCCGGTTGTTAGGCCTTATAAAAATTACACGTCCTCAACGTGTCACAAATGCATTTATCAATCCGGCTCTCTGGCCTTTGTTCACAAGCTCCACAAAGCTTCAGTCTTTCACTGAACACTTAGCAAGCTGGCAGAAATGTACGTACAATATTAACCAAGTTACAAAGCATATCTCAGAATTATCAAAACATCAGACCAGCTGGTATTTTTCAAATCTTAGACACACAATTTCACAAGCGCTTTTTATCAAACAGCAACACAACACACGTTTCTCAACACATTGATTAGTTTTGTATAAGACATAACTTTCTTAGTTCTTCAGCGGACAGAGATTTATGTAAAAGACTTTTAGATGTTACTTATTTCAGTGTTTACAAGACCGGATCTTTCCGAGCCTCACGCGGGGCTCCAAAAATAATACTGTAGTGAATATGGTCTCGTTGATGAATAATTAATATGAATATGAATTATGAAAATTAATAATTAATATTTTGTTTATGAACATATTAATTTCTTTCGGGGCACCACCTTAGTTTTAACAGTTCTAAGGAAACTGATTATGTTTGATAAGTCTCAATACTGAAGGAATGAATCCTAACTCGTTTTCAGACCAAATCTACGTAAACAATGAAACAAGAAATGTCTTTATGGGGTTTTATTAAAATTATGCAGGTTAAAATATGAATAATAACAGTGGAAAGGACATAAAGGGATAATTAGGGCAAATGATGAAAATAAAACATTGATTGGCGATGGCACAATAGTTATACCTTTGATGGAACAAGATGAGTTTAATTCTATTTTAATCTTAAGCGATTAATTTTAATAATAAATAATATTAATAATAATAATTTTAATAAATTTTAATTTTAAGCGATTTAATCGGAGTGGTTACAGAGCAACGGGCCGTTAAATGGCTTAACAGAAAGGGACTATTGACGGCTATTTGAAGATTGTGAAAAAGGAAAGAGGTACTGTTGGGCGTAATTACACAGGTTTATAACGCCAAGCTTTCTCTTGTGTCACGTGCTCACTCACTCTTTATCCGGTGATTTGGCACCAGCAGTGCGGTTCGATCAGTCCCAAAGGTAGGCTTCGAGATTCCGGGTCGCGGCTGATTTCCGGCAACAGAAGGCAGCACGTGTCCACGCCGTTGAGCTGGTTTAAGGCGGCGCCTTAGCAACAAAGCGGCGTCCTGTGATTGTCCTTGAGGGTAAAGTAAACTTTACCAGCGGTTGCGAATAAAGTCTTTAAACTGAAGTCCGCTACAAGACGAAAATATGTCTTTTGGATTTAACAAAGACTTTCTTTCGTAGCGTCAAAAAGCCTTTCAAAACTACAAAAAGTTTCTTCGCGAGGAAGTGATGTAACTCCGTGGATAAGAAGTTTTTCAAACAAAAATCAAATGTGTTGGATCTTCAAAAGGATAAAAATTTACGCTGCACGGTGTGTGTGCGGCTGAAAAACTTTAGAGTTGCCAGGAAAAATCTGAAAGTTAAGCTTAAGAAAGAGCGTGAAGAAAGTTTAAGAGGTAAACGCAGAAAGCTAGAGAACTCGAGAGAGCAAGAAGAGTTTGAGAGGGCGATTTCCGCTTTGCCGACTCTTTTGTAAGAGACGCAAAATGGGTGTGTTTACACACGTTTGGTGAAGAGGGGCGTTTACTGAAAGTTTGGGATCCTTAGATAACTTTCTTGTTCCATCAAGTAAAATAAACTTAGACACATTTTAAAAGCGTATTGCTTCTGCATTGTATCATATCTGTACGTGAAATGTCTTTACAAACATTTAGATATCAAACACATATATATTCGTTGTCATTTTCTGAAAACAAATTAATAATTAGTTTTTATTGTACAACACACTTATGCAAAGTAAAACAGAGTAACATCGTTATGTTTCTTGTCCTGTTGGATCCTGTTAAGGGAGAATGGTGAGGTTTGCATAGTTACGAACAATCTTTAATACATGGTTACATTTTAGAGTAATCACTTTGGCTGGGGTTCCGATGCAGCGTTGTTTCTCTGCTTGTCCAGCAGAGCGCACTGTTCAGTCATTTTGAGAATCCCGAACAAAGGCATTCCTTTCTCAGGTCTGGTGTGTCTCAATACACAAATCGTATATTTAAATGTCAATTCTGGTGCCGGGGTCTGGTCGGCCAACAGATAGCCCCCTACGTGGTCCTTTGAAGTACTGAAAAATAAAGCTGTAAATATAATTTCACTCTTGCGTGAACTCTTTAACACAACATACGAACATCTGGAGAGGATTAGCAAGAAGACGTGAATTGAATCTCCTCATCTGTCCTTGGCCTGGATAAACAAAAAGGAAGAGTCTTTAAAAGTTCGGAGTTGTAAATTCTGTGGTCCTCTGAGAGGTGTTGGTTCCTCCTGGTACGAGAGACACTACAGTCCCCCCTTTCGGCGAAAGGCAGGTTCCAATGTCTTGTGCCGACTCCATCCTTGAAGTACCAGGACCAGGAAGCAAGTAACACGTTAAAGACACAGAGTTTGGCGTTATAACATGTGTATTAATGGGAGCATGGTTAGGGAAACAAGTATATTTAAGTGTAAAAGGGGGTTTTACTTGGGCGTCATTAAGTCATCTGCTAAGGGAGGTAGATTGAGTTTATCACTTAAAGATGGACTTAATGGGAATAAAAGAACAAGAGGGTTATTTCATTTTTAAATGGGTTTAGAGTTTATTAAATCGTTGATAATAAAAGAACACACATTAAATGATAATAACTTTAAAGGGACATTGCATGCATTTTAGGGGTAGGGTAGTCATAAAAGTTACATGAGGTATATATATTGGTTATATTAAACATACATAACACATAGCACATTAAACTGAATCTGTCAACCTCCATATGACTGGGGTTGGTTCAGATTCTTCGGAAACAGAGAGGTCTTGGTCAAATACATCGGCTTCAGGGGGTAATGGACTACCTGCAATGTTTTCTCTATTCCCAGGACGGCGACGACGATTAGGTGCAACGCCCTGAGTACAGCGGTTTAAACGGGTTTTAAGACGTTTTACGCTTCTAAGAAGCACGATGGTGATAATGATGGCCATGAAGTAACCTATTCCTACTGTGGCTGCAAGAACAGTGTCGGGAGTTGACCAGGCATACATAATTGGTTGGATAGGTGCTTGTTGCTTTTGCTCTATTTCCTTTAACACATTATCAAGGGGTGCAATGTCAATGGTTCTGCTACCTTCAAACTGGATTTGATAGAGTGTAGCAGGGTGTAATTCGAGAGGATGGGTTGAAAAGAAATCTGATATTTCTATTTCACTCGTATTGGTCAGCGTCAAGGTGGTACAAGGCGACGTCCCCAATGTGAAGAATTGCGTTTTGGGGTACATCTACCCAGAAAGTTTGGTCGGGCAAGTTAACACGGGATGAGGTGTCGTGCTGATAGTAAGTCAGCATTCCGTCTGGAAGAGGGGTGTTTACTAGCCAGCGGTTACCGATGATCTCTGCTTGAGTGACGGTAACTTGGTGGCGAGCCGTGATTGTCGTTGGACATCTGGCTTGAGGGCTCATGGGCTTAAGGCCACAGATCCCGTCGGTGTTGTCCCGAACAAAGGGTTTACTGGGACATAAGTAGTGTATGTCCTTGGTTAGGGTGCACATGCGTAGATTAGGGGCCAGGTACAATTCTGGATTGGCATCATGGTATGCCACTACTGAAGGAGTGTGCACTTTAACGCGTGCGTGTCTCCGTGCCAGGACCCGGCGTTTACAACGTCTTTAAGGCGATAGATGTTCTGGGATTCAATGATAGGCAGATTTAGAATAAAAGCCATTTCCCGGAACTCTGGGTTGACGTAAATGGGTACGGCACTACCTAAAGTGTATGCTAAATGGGCCTGAAGTGGGGTTACAAGATCTCTAGTGGCGGTTCCAAGGAGGGATTGTACTAGTGACAGAGGGATAAGGTAGGGTGGAATTCTTCCCATGGCTAAGCTGTCCACTGAAGAGCTTATGTCTCGGAGCATGTCATCCATTAGTGCGGTGACTACTTGTGCTTGTACGTAGTCAACCTGGAAGAGGGTCATAAGTAACTCTACAGCTCGGTGGGTTTTGTTTAGAGCTTCACTGTGTGTGTTTACCACCAACACAGTGTCCTTCAACGTTTTCCCTACTGTTTGGAGTTGCTGTTGTTGCTGAATGATCTGCGCTCTGATGTCAGGGATTTCAGCCTGTAATTCTGAGACATGTCTCTTGACCGTGGAGATGCTAACCGTATTGACTGTGGACAACCCGAGGTTAAACAAGGTACCCACAGCAGTCGCTGCAACAAGAAGTCCTCCTATAAACCGTTTAGACCTTTGATTAGCGCCAGTGAGTTCAGCCTGAGTAATTGTAAATTTCTCAAGCTGGTTAAGCATGTGGGAAATATCAGTTTCAGCGTGGTTAAGAATAGAGGTGGTCCAGCTAGCGCCGGCCCAACTGGTGAGCCCTTGAGTGGCTCGGACGTGTTTCCGATACACGTCGTTTGGGTTTAACCTGACAAAAACCCTTTGGGTATGCAGGCGACAGTTTGTGATCAACAGTCCGGGTTGGTCCTTTAAAACGATCCCGGCTGTTGGTCCGGGCTCTATAAGATCTGGTGATCCCATGCCCATAAGGCTGGTGATCAGAAGGAGTATCGTCCACATCATCCTGGTGAGAGAGAGGACTTTTTAGCAATGGTTTCATTGACAGCAAATACCGGAGTTATTAGTTACAGTTGTTGAATTACTCACAGTTACCACTGAAAAAGAAAAAAAAAGAAATGAAAGGTGTTAGGAGATCAGAGTTAGAGGTTAATGGTTAGTGGTTACTGTAAGCTAAGGGATCTGTTTGAGACTACTTGGGAGCGTGAAAGTCCCCTGTAGATCCCATGGGGGTTTTGTGCAACTTTATCTGGTTGCGGTGTATCCACTTGAGAGTGGGTTCCTTTCTCCCTTTGGTGATCTTTATCTGATACACCACCGGGGATAGCTTGTTGACAATGGTGTACGGTCCTGCCCAACGCGGGAGGAATTTCCGCGTCAGTCGGTTGGTACCACCTTTTGTTTGTCCAGTGAGTTGACTGAACATGTGGTACCACACTTTGTCTCCCACCTGTAGTTCGTCCCTAGATGCCTTTTGGTCATAATAGGCCTTACGTCCTTCTACACTTTTGCCTAGTTTTTCTTGGGCAAAGGCGAAGGTGGTTTTCAGGTGTGATTGGAGATCAGCCATGTACTGATGTGTAGTATAGGCCGTAGCGATGTTAGCCTCTCCTGGCTGATACAGTAAGTGTAGGGGAAGCGTCATCTGCCTACCGGTCATGAGTTCAAATGGGGAGACTCCGGTCGCCGTGTGTGGCGTGGCTCTGATAGCCATCAGGACCAAGGGCAGTTTGACGTCCCAGTCTCGGTGATTGGATGCGACATATTTCTTTAGAATGTCGATCACCGTTCGGTTTGCTCTTTCTACTTGGCCTGAGGACTGGGGGTGGTGGCTGACGTGGAATTTTGCTTTCACGCCCATGGTTTGCCACAGTTGTCCCATCACCTCGGCGGTGAAGTGAGTACCACGGTCAGAATCGACCTTACAGGGTAAGCCGAATCTGGAGAACACGTGGTTCATGAGTAGAAAGGCCGTGGTCTGTGCCGTGTCGTTTGGGGCTGGAAGACCTTCTACCCATTTAGTGAAGGCACAGGTGACCATTAGGATGTATTTGTTGCCCCTTGTTGATTTAGTCAAGGGTCCCATCCAATCGATTTGGAGGTCAGACCACGGAAAAGAAATGCCCCTTCTTTGTAAGGGTGCACGATGGAGTGGTCTTGTCGGTTGAAATTGGCAGCATACTAGGCAGCCTTTGATGTATTCTGCCACGTCCATTTGCATGTGTGGCCAGTATGCCACTTGTTGGAGTGCCTGGTGTGTTGCGCGAACACCTCTGTGGCCTGCTACAGGAGCGTCATGTGCGTGCGTTAGCATGACCCCCCTTAGGCTCTAAGGCACTACGAACGCAGGTGAAGTGAGGGTGTCAGAGACGTAGACAAGCAAGCCATGATGCAGGTGGAGTCGAGCGCGCACCGCCCATAGCTTTTTAAGATATGCGTCGGAGGAAAAGTCAGTGTCTACGATGGGGTTAGACACCGGGTCTGAAAGGTAAAGGATGAGTTTGTGGATTGCCGAGTCCGCTGCCTGAAGGGCAACAAGGTCGGAACCAGCGAAAGAAAGAGAAGAAGTAGATTGGTCTGCAGGGGCCGGAACCGAGGCATCGGTTGCGGTTGCTTTAGACCGGGTAAGCAGACAGACAGAATGGGTGGGTTGGGTGGGAAGGGTCGTTCGTCACGAGGGTTCTGGCTGGAAATGCCAGAGCGTGCTCTAGAGCCCCTTGTTTTGCCATGAGGTCTGCCTGATCGTTCAGGTCTTTGTCCAGTCCAGGGGCTCGAGTGTCCCCTGACCTTCTTCCAATACACCTGCATGTCATGGTCCTCGACCAGACCGTCGCCCTACGAACAGGTCTTTGTGTTTGATCGTCTTTTTCGCAGATGTGAGAAAGCCATTGCTCTTCCATAATGGCAGGTGGGCAGAGAAGCTGAGTCGTGCGTAATTTGAGTCTGTGCAAATTACGAGCTGTTTGATCTGCTTGGCCACTGCTAGTTGGAGAGTTATGATCACGGCTGCGATCTCCGCATATTGTGAGGATTGAGATCCTAACTGAAATTTTTGTGGCTCATAAGGGTTGTCATTGATCCATACCACACCTGCACCAGCGGACCAGAGCTTCATGGTGGAAGGAGCATCCATCGACATAAGCAGTGGTCATGTCTTGGCACACGCCAGCATCAGTAGTGATGGCGTGTTGGTACAGTGGAGGTGTGTTCGTTTAGCGGACGGCTGTGGCGGGCGTGTCAATTGCGCATTGTTGGCATGCAGCGAGTTCCATGCCTAAGTGCGACTTGTGGTTTTGAGCATAGCGTATCTCCACGTCGAAACTTTGGAGAGCCATGAGCCACGATGCCACGCGGGCGTTAGTTACTACGCCGTCCCTGAGTCTTTGACTGGTTAAGAAAGTCACCGGTTGGTGATTGGTGTTCACGATTGTCTTTTGGCCTCCTAAGTAGTGGGCGAAGTGTTTCACGGCCCATACTGTGGCTAGGTGGGCTTTTTCACAGTCGGTATACTTAACCTCCGGTCCGGAGAGAGTTTTGCTGGCGTAGGCCACTACTCTCTTATCCATGTCATGGACCTGATAGAGGCCTGAACTGAGGCTGTGGCTTGAGAAGCCCACCTCTAAGTAGAAGACTTTGGTGTGGTCCGGGTAAGCTAGGCACGGGGCTCGGCACAGATTGTGTTTGAGCGCCTGCATTGCCTGCTCTTGTTGTGGACCCCACACAAAGGCGGTGTCCTTTTTGAGAAGGTCCGTCAGTGGTTTAGCCAATGCCGCATAGTCATCGACGAATTGTCAAGAATAATTGCAGACTCCCAGGAAACTGCGGAGTTCTGACAAGTTGGAAGGCGGTTTCAGATTGGCAATGCCTTGGATTCGACTGACCTGTGGTTCAACGCCATCAGCGCCTACTAGAAGGCCCACATAGTTTACCTTCTTTCTGCACCATTGACATTTTTCCAAGGAGATTTTAGCACCAGCAATGGTGAGCTGTTTCAGGACGTGGTCGATTTCGTTAATGTGCGCATGGAGTGTCGCGGTGCGCATTAAAATGTCATCGACGTAGATGAGAGTTCCGCGGCTAGCGGCGTCAGGACATGCCTTGTTCAAGAAGATGTTAAATTCGGCTGGGGAATTTAAGTACCCGAATGGGCATCTTGTAAAAGAGTATTGCCGATTGGCAAACGTGAAGGCAAGTTTGTGTTGATCCTGTGGGTCCACAGGAATGGTCCAGAAGCCGGAGGCTATGTCCAGTGTAGAGAAGTACTTGGCATCCTGTACCTTGGGCAGTTCTTGGCCAAGTTGGGTCATTGGCCACCTGGAAAGTGGTACGCTCTTATTCAATTGGCGGTAGTCAATTGTTAGACGCCACTTGCCATTGGGCTTGAGTACTGGCCAGATAGGAGCCGAATAAGTACTGTTGCACGGACGGATGATGCCTTTATCCAGAAGGTCGTCTATGATTTCCTGTATAGGTTCATATGACGCCAGTGGTATTTTGTATTGTCGGACATAAGCTGGTGGCGCATTCGCGGCTGTTGGAATGCGTACCGTGTGGATGTGGGTTAAACCACAATCCAGCGAGTTTGTCAAATGATGTGCGATATTTGAGGAGGACCTGACGCATCAGGTCCCGTTCCTCAGCGTTGTTTATCGCATCAGCCAAGTCTAGTGCTTGTTCTAACTGAGACTCAAAGTCCGGTTCGGGTTTAGAGTCTGGTTGCACAGTTACCGATTTGTCCGTGGTGACGTTACTCGGTAGAGACGTGGTTTTGTCTATATCTAAATCAATGGAGAGCAGGGAGACTGTCTGTACGACCATTACCTCAGCATCAGCCAGATCGACCCTGCAGATAGTGTCGGTATCGACCACAAGTGAGGGTATATGGCGATTGCTCCGGAAGGCTTCGTGTAGACGACTCCGGTCTCCTGTTGTTCAGTCACGAGTGAGGGTGGCATGCGTCCTATGACTGGAACTCTGAGTTCAAGTCATGGAATCTTGTGTCGATTAGCCAACCCAAAGGTGTGGCCTTCGACGAGAATGCTATCGGCAGTAGGATTCTGCACTAGCACGTGTGTTGATCGAGTCGAGCTCGACCAGGGTGTTGCCTGAACAGACAAGCCTAACTCAAAGAACAGAGGCGATGATTGGAAGAACGCTTGTGGAGAGTTAACTTGTTGTCCTGTAGACGGCGTTCAGACGTATGTCCATGATGGTACGCGGCGGTATCGTGAGATGGCAGTCATTACTTACCTGACACACATCGGAATGGTTTGACCCGATTTCAAGTTTCCTTCGGTCAATGAAGGTGATTCCTTACGTACTCAGTCAGTGACCAGAGAACGTTGTTAATGGTGTCGACTTGCGTCGAGTCTGACTAGCATGTCAGCCCCAATGTACACTGAATGTGGCAGATCGGGATGACCGCAAAAGTGTGGGTCAGTTCTCTTTTGTTCCATCGCGATGGCAGAGCATAGACCTCGGCGGTTAACGCATGAGTCGGTGTGGGGTTAGCAGGGAACCTAGTGCGCTTCTTTACGAAGGTCAGACTCGGGTTTTTACGCGTTAGAGTGTTAAACAGCTCCTGGCTGATGGCAGATTTGTCAGCCCATAAGGCCATCACGACATTGTCGACTGGAGTTGCTTCCAGTGAGATGCCATTGACGATCTGGGTTGTCATCGCTAATGGGTCCTTCAGCGTGCATAGGAAGTTGTCACGCAATGTAAAGGGGTTTGGTTCGCACCGAGGTTGCATGGTTGTTGTACCAGCGGTGTCGGTGGCTACCCTGTCGATTGGTGATTCCCTGTCAATCGCATAGCACTGAGATTCATTCAGTAAGATTGGAAGTGGTTCTCGCACTTGGGCCCAAATCTTCAGCTGCTTGAAGTCGATCAGTGGTTCGAAGCGATTGAGGATGTCTTTTCCAATCAGAAGTGGGACGTTGTCAAGGTGGGACACGTACACTGGGTGTGTCAGTGTCATTGGTCCGATGGTCAGTTGGACTAAGGCTACCTCGTTGATGATCGGCCGATCATCAGAGTAAGGCCTTATTTCCAGAAAGCACGGGTGGGACTTCAAGTCCCTGTGGGATCTTCTCGCTATAGCCTGGAGTGATCTGAACAGGTTGCCTGAAATTAGGCTGATGTCAGCGGCTGAGTCGAGAAGTGCTTCTTCGTCAAGTGGTCTTCTAACAAGACAGAGAGATAAAGCTTTCGAGCTACTCCTTTTCAGTTAGGTGGCCTAGAAATTGGTGAAAGGGTGTTTCACATTCAATAGTCGTGGCGTGGTCATGGCACAGCCCGACATTTGGATTTGCTTGGACCACTAGGACGGCGCTAGACGGAGTGGTGTCTTTGTGATCTGTGTCACTTCCTCCGTGTTGTCCGTGCTAGGGTCCTGGACAATGTCATTGAGTGACTCTGGATCGTCAGAGCCTAAGTACAGGTCTGGGAGATGTTCATTCCCTTCAGTAGACTCTGTATTTTTGTTGAGTGTTAAGTCGACTTGGATCGGTTGTGACTGTTTCTGAATCGGGGCCTTAGAGGCCTCCACCGTATACAGCTCAGCCTTGTCCTTGGACTTTTCGCGCATTCGTTTGAGTATGCGTTCTATGGCCCGAGCCTCCTCTGTAGTCAGATTACTGTCACTCATGGGGTTTCCCACGCGATTAGTCTGACTTTCAGGGGCTCGGTCCCTCGCATGATTTCGCTGTTCGACAGGTGGGCTACCTGATGATCGTTGGTCTTGGGACCGACGATAATGGTTTCTCCTGTCGTCGCGGTTTTGATAGGACCCCCCTTGGTTACGGTTTGGATTGGTTCGAAATTTATTTTCGAACCGAGGTCTCCAGTGAGGGCCCTGGTCTTTGAACTTGCGTTCGGGCCAGGTCGGGTGTGGACCCGGCTCTCCTTTGTGTGGCCGAGGTCCCTCTTTCCTGTCTGGAAAGCGGGAGGCTCCTGGGCCGCTTGGCTTGGAGGTAGGTGCTCCTTCGAGCGCCAGACTCTGATCAACAGTATACAGAGCGGCTGGCTCTTGCTGTTTAGTCTGAGTCAGCTTCTGTTTAGTAAATGCCCTTGTTGCCAATTCGCGGAGTTGGCGGCTGGTTTGAGTCAGCGGGCAGGCAGCAACGCCAAGATGATGGTTGGTAGTTGGATGGAGGTTTTGCACAAAGAGTGTTTTGAAGTTTTTATCCTCCTCCATGTTTGGTTCGTTGAGTGGACCAAAGTAGGCTTTGCGTAGCCGATGATAATATATCTGTGGTGACTCTTGCCGTGCCTGTTTGATTGTTAGGCGGCTGTCAGTCCCACATTCGTTATAACGTCTGAGAATTCCTCCATGAGGACTGACTAAGGAGATCGAAGTCAGCTTGGACCTCAGGGGGTTGACGTTCGATGAAGCTACTAACATCTCTGCTTGATGTTAGTTTTATCAAAAAGATTTTGTCCTCAACGGTAGCATTGGGTATTCTCTGGAGGTAGAACTCAATGTCTCTAAGGTACGCGCTAGTGTCATGAGCCGATCCTTGATGGGGCTCGAAGCGAGTGATATGACGCGCGATTTTGTCAAAGTCCCTGTCAGTGGGACCGTAGTCCAGATGTCTCCGTGTCGGAGCTGGTTGTTGGACAAAGTCCGATTGCCTACCGGTTGGTAGTGTGAAGTAATCCGAATGCCTACCTGTGGAAGCTCGCGGAAAGACGGCCGGGCTCTCGGCTCCGGTTGGTCCTCTTTCCGTTGCGTCCAGGCGCGGTAGTGGTCGCAAAATTGGATTAGTTAGTGAAGTGGCTCCCCTCTGGGAGTCTTCAAACCTACTGGGTTGGTATAATGGAGTAACTGGTTCTAGGTCTGGAGTACCTTTGAATTCCAGTTTCTTACTAGGTCGTGTTTGGGCGTCCTCTGTCAGGCGCGCCTGAAGTTGTTCAATAAGCTGGCGGTCTAAGTCACCTTGTTGAGTGAGGGCCTCTACCCGTGCACTCAGGGACTCTCCGCCGAGCTTCCTGTGCCAGCATATTCGCAGACAGCTGTGCACTTTTGCCTGCTTTGATGAGTTCCTCTCGCATAGCGTCGTACTCATCACGTTGGTCATTGAGCTGAAGCTCTGCTATGTCACGAGCAGACCTTGTTTCGCTCAGCTCGTTCTTTAGGTCACTGAGGGTCCCCTCAGTTATCTGGAGTTTAGTGTGTAACTCCTCAAAGTCAGGGTCTGCCTTTTGGAGTGTTTGGGCAAGAGTTTGTAACTCTTGGTTTTGTTTTTCAGAATTCTCCAGGACTCCTTTGGTCAGCTGGAGTTCCTGATTCAACACCTTGTTCTCGCGTTGGAAGCGGGCGAGGTCCTGTTTCTGGACCTGGATTTTCTCGTGGCTGTGTGCCAGGAGATCCTCGGCTTGTTTCTGCTGCGCGCGCATAACAATAGCCATTTGACCTAGCAGCTTGGTTAGGTCCTTGTCTTTTGGCTTAGAGGTTAGCGCAATGCTAATCAAGGAGCTAAGAACTGAATCTAGCTCGTTGGGAGGTGTGGTCTGAATCTCATCCACATATTGGGGTAGCACCTGTCCTGTTAAATCACTTAGAGCTGAGTCTAAGTGATCCAGAAGCTTGATGGGACTACCAGAACCTGTGGACTGTGGATTAGACATGTTGAGAAATGGGTTTCTCAAGGTAAGTGAGTTATTGTTAGATTGAGTTTTAACTGCAAGGAGAGAGTTACTACTTGTAGAGTGTTACGAAGAAGAAGCGTAAAACTCAAGCAGACTGTAAAAGAATTTTAAAATCTGAGTAAAAGTGTAAATAAAAAAATAATGCAGGAATAAAATTAAAATTAAAATTTTATTTTATTTAAAATAAAATAAAATTCCAATTAAATTAAAATAAAAGGGGTATTAAGTCAAATAAGTCAGATTAAAAGTAATAAAAGAAGGAATTGTTGAAGTAGGGGTTAGTATAAAGTCTACTTGTGATTGCAGTGACCTTATGCTAGTAATAGGCAGTGACTATGTAGCCATAGCCTGGTGGTGTGAATGTTAATGAGGGTTGACAGTGCTGGGATACTGCTGTGTTAATCTGTAAAATTAACAGTGCAGAATCAGTGGGTTTAATCTAACAATTCATGCAGGTAATCAGCTTTTACATTACAGCTATGACACAATTCGTGCAGGGTTAAGTCTATTCAGAAGTAACAGCAGTGGTGTCGTAGTGGTAGTAAGCTGTTAGCGTTAGCATTCCAATTTGACAAATCCTGTGTAGATAGGAAAGTCACAAAACAAGTCTTAAATTGTTAATCAAGCCAAATTAATCAATCAAATTAAATGCAAAGTTAGCATCAAAGATTTACAAAAAGCAGATGCAATGTTAATTAAAGCCGCAAGCGGCAATAAAGGCCCTCGCCTCCCTTGCGACCGCGGGGACACATGTATTCGGAGGAATGCATTTCGTGCTTTAAAGCGTAAACTTCACAGTAATGTCAAATAACTGGGCCTGTGCCTCTGCTTGAATCTTCTTCTGGCTGGAGCCTGCTTCATCATCTCGGGCCTGTGCTACTGCTGGGGCCTGCTACACCACCTTGTATTTAGAGTTAAAGGTCTCCACATTCCCTGGTTTTCCTGGGATCTGTCTGAACTTATAAAAATAATAGATTATGTTTGGGCTAAGGCGAGAAAAACAAAATACTGACTGGAGATTTGCTCAGAAATCGCTGCACCCGCCTGTTAAGAAGTAAAAATGTAAATATTACTTGTCTAAAAACAAGTTTACAAGTTCCAAAAGATTCTGAAGAGCTTTCCAAGGCTCTAGTCTTGGCTCTGGAGGAGTCCTTTAAAGGAAGGATCCTGGCATTTTGTAAATGGCATTTATTTCCCAAAGTAATGGCTGCCTCTTCACAGGCTCATTACGACCACAGCCGTAAATGTATCAAAAACAAAATGACAACTTTGGTTGGCACTCGTGTCTAGATAATACTCAACAAATTTGGGGCCTTTTAGAAAAAAACACATTGGGTTTAATCTTTTGACCCGAGGGTGCAATTTAGGTGGTCCTGTTCCACCCACCTGGCGGACTTCCTGTTGAGTTTAGGCTGTGGCTGTCATAGACTTTTCTGTTTGGCCTGAGGTGTCCTATGGATGTACCAAGTTTCATTTTTCTACGTTGGAAAAAATTACTTTCACTTTATATAGGCCGAATGTATTTTCATTTCCCAGGGGTCGCCACTGAGTCATTTCTTTTTATTATTTTTTCAAATACTTAAGATACATCAATATTTCGCCAGGCTTAAGTTTAGTGGCCAATAAAATTAACTTTTTGCGCACATTTACTGGGTCAAAATTAAGGACAATTTTGCAGAAAAATTTGCAGAAAAATAAAAATTAAATAAAAATATAAATTGAGCAAAAACAACAAGAAAAGGCATTGTCTATTTTGCACACAAGTGTTTAGCTCATTTTGCCTAAGTTTGGTGTTTCTTGAATGAAGCAGCTATTTTCTGTCAATTTTTAAAAGTGAGGTGTATTCTAACCCGGTTCACATTTTCAATTCAAAATGGCCGCCTTCTCGTGTGTGATAGGGTGTGGTCCCCATTGGCTTTTATGTTCATAAGCCCATGCTGGATGTGTGTACCAAGTTTCATTTGCCTAGGACAAACTAAAATTTTCCCTTCCCATTGACTTTTTCCACATATTTGCGCCGTTGCTATGGCAACAAATTTATAAATAGGGGGTGGTTGTCATTGGCTTTTATGTTCGTCATAACATAAGTGATGTGTGTACCAAATTTTATGTCTCTATTACAAACTAAATTCTTGGGTCCCATTATAAGTTTGTAGGGGGCGCTAGAGGGCCATTTCTAAATCAAACCCTTTTATTTACATATCTTTGTGTTCAGGTCGTGAATGTGCACAAACACCTTTTGGGTCCAACTTGATCCGAGAAGGCATTTGAGAGTTAAGGTATATTTTATTTTCACAAAACGGCTGCCTCGTTACAGGTTTGCCACACCCACACCCGATAAGATATCAAAACCAAATGACAAGTTTGGTTGGCACATGTGTCTAGATGATACTCACCAAAATTGGGGCCATTTAGATGAAAACACATTGGGTTTAATCTTTTGACCCGAGGTGCGATTTAGTTGGTCGCGCCTTTCACCCCACATGGTGGACTTCCTGTTGAGTTTAGGCTGTGGCTGTCATAGACTTTTCTGTTTGGCCTGAGGTGTCCTATGGATGTACCAAGTTTCATTTTTCTACGTTGGAAAAAATTACTTTCACTTTCCATAGGCCGAATGTATTTTCATTTCCCAGGGGTCGCCACTGAGTCATTTCTTTTTATTATTTTTTCAAATATTTAAGATACATCAATATTTTGCCAGGCTTAAGTTTAGTGGCCAATAAAATTAACTTTTTGCGCACATTTACTGGCTCAAAATTAAGGACAATTTTGCAGAAAAATTTGCAGAAAAATAAAAATTAAATAAAAATATAAATTGAGCAAAAACAACAAGAAAAGGCATTGTCTATTTTGCACACAAGTGTTTAGCTCATTTTGCCTAAGTTTGGTGTTTCTTGAATGAAGCAGCTATTTTCTGTCAATTTTTAAAAGTGAGGTGTATTCTAACCCGGTTCACATTTTCAATTCAAAATGGCCGCCTTCGCGTGTGTGATAGGGTGTGGTCCCCATTGGCTTTTATGTTCATAAGCCCATGCTGGATGTGTGTACCAAGTTTCATTTGCCTAGGACAAACTAAAATTTTCCCTTCCCATTGACTTTTTCCACATATTTGCGCCGTTGCTATGGCAACACATTTATAAATAGGGGGTGGTTGTCATTAGCTTTTATGTTCGTCATGACATAAGTGATGTGTGTGCCAAATTTTATGTCTCTATGACATACTAAATTCTTGGGTCCCATTATAAGTTTGTAGGGGCGCTAGAGGGCCATTTCTAAAGCTAACCCTTTTATTTACATATCTTTGTGTTCAGGTCGTGAATGTGCACAAACGCCTTTTGAGTCCAACTTGATCCGAGAAGGCGTTTGAGAGTAAACGGATAATTTATTACCACAAAAATGGCCGCCTCGTTACAGGCTTGCCACACCCACACCCGATAAGATATCAAAAACAAAATGACAGCTTTTGTTGGCACATGTGTCTAGATGATACTCACCAAAATTGGGGCCATTTAGACAAAAAAACAATGAGTTGAATCTTTTGGCGTAAGGGGTGCGATTTAGGTGGCCGCGACTTTCACCCCACATGGCGGACTTCCTGTTGAGTTTACGCTGTGGCTGTCATAGACTTTTCTGTTTGCCCTGAGGTGTTCTATGGACCTACCAAGTTTTGTATTTCTACATTGGAAAAAATGTACTTTCACTTTCCATAGGCCCAATGTATTTTGACTTTTCTAGGGGTCGCCACTGAGTCATTTTTCATATTTTTTTTTCGGCGACTTCAAATACATAAATTTTTCGCCGATCTTGAACTTTGGGCTAAATAAAAATGACTTTTCGCGCATGTTCACTGGGTCAAATTGAGGATCATTTTGCAGAAAAATAAAAATAAAAAAAAAAAAAAAAATCCGAGCAAAAACAATAGGCCCTCCCGGCTATCACCGGCTCGGGCCTAATTAAAAATGTCACAATTGTTAGTTAACTTCTATTGTGCATTCAAGGTTGTTAAATACAGGCAGTTATTCTCAAAAGCAATATGGCATTTGCAACTTGTATATTACAAGAAAAACACATGTATTAACAGAAGCAAAACAACTTGACAGCAGTTTAGTATTCGTTAATAAAGCATAGTAATTCACTTTTTATGTTAAGTCAATCAGGCTTTTCAGTGTCAATGAAAGCTTAAATTATTCAGTTAAGTTCTTAACTTGAATTAGTCACTATTTTGAGGAAAAAGTGTAATTCCGTTGAGTGACCACCAGAGAGAGACGTAGAGCTCCTCTCAAAGATTTTTAGAAGTTTCGCACTTCTCTTCCACTAGGGGGTAGCAGACTTTCTGGAGTCCGTGGTTTACCACTTCTTTCCGCTAGGGGGCAGTTGGACTCTCTTAAGTCTGTTTTTACCACCTCTTTCCGCTAGGGGGCCGTTGGAACTACAATGAGTTTGTTTTCCGGGTGACGTCAGTGTCACGCCCCTTCCAAGACGCGGAGTGTCAATGGCTTGTTAGCCTCACTTTAGCTGTTGACTTTGGAGGGGCAAAACCGCTCCTACACAGCCACTTTACAACACAACAGCGCTCTGAAAAGCGCAACTTCCAACACAGCAGTGCTGTGGACAAAACAACGTTTCACAAAGCACTACACGGGCCACGTGGGCCAAGACTTTGTCCGTTGGCTGTGTATTAACAAGGAGTTCTGACGCGGGTAGCTAATCCGTTCAGAGTTCTCCCAACCAAGTTTTTAATTCGTCTGACACAATATGAACAGAGAAATTACTTGGTTTACAAGTTTATATAAAACACTGGATCCTCGCAGGCTGTTTTTATTAACTTGCAAAACGCGTTATTAGACAACTTATGCTAAAATTCTAGAGCATCTTAGAATCCGCAGTTGTTAGGCCTTATAAAAAAATTACACGTCCTCAACGTGTCACAAATGCATTTATCAATCCGGCTCTCTGGCCTTTGTTCACAAGCTCCACAAAGCTTCAGTCTTTCACTGAACACTTAGCAAGCTGGCAGAAATGTACGTACAATATTAACCAAGTTACAAAGCATATCTCAGAATTATCAAAACATCAGACCAGCTGGTATTTTTCAAATCTTAGACACACAATTTCACAAGCGCTTTTTATCAAACAGCAACACAACACACGTTTCTCAACACATTGATTAGTTTTGTATAAGACATAACTTTCTTAGTTCTTCAGCGGACAGAGATTTATGTAAAAGACTTTTAGATGTTACTTATTTCAGTGTTTACAAGACCGGATCTTTCCGAGCCTCACGCCGGGGCTCCAAAAATAATACTGTAGTGAATATGGTCTCGTTGATGAATAATTAATATGAATATGAATTATGAAAATTAATAATTAATATTTTGTTTATGAACATATTAATTTCTTTCGGGGCACCACCTTAGTTTTAACAGTTCTAAGGAAACTGATTATGTTTGATAAGTCTCAATACTGAAGGAATGAATCTAACTCGTTTTCAGACCAAATCTACGTAAACAATGAAACAAGAAATGTCTTTATGGGGTTTTATTAAAATTATGCAGGTTAAAATATGAATAATAACAGTGGAAAGGACATAAAGGGATAATTAGGGCAAATGATGAAAATAAAACATTGATTGGCGATGGCACAATAGTTATACCTTTGATGGAACAAGATGAGTTTAATTCTATTTTAATCTTAAGCGATTAATTTTAATAATAAATAATATTAATAATAATAATTTTAATAAATTTTAATTTTAAGCGATTTAATCGGAGTGGTTACAGAGCAACGGGCGTTAAATGGCTTAACAGAAAGGGACTATTGACGGCTATTTGAAGATTGTGAAAAAGGAAAGAGGTACTGTTGGGCGTAATTACACAGGTTTATAACGCCAAGCTTTCTCTTGTGTCACGTGCTCACTCACTCTTTATCCGGTGATTTGGCACCAGCAGTGCGGTTCGATCAGTCCCAAAGGTAGGCTTCGAGATTCCCGGTCGCGGCTGATTTCCGGCAACAGAAGGCAGCACGTGTCCACGCGTTGAGCTGGTTTAAGGCGGCGCCTTAGCAACAAAGCGGCGTCCTGTGATTGTCCTTGAGGGTAAAGTAAACTTTACCAGCGGTTGCGAATAAAGTCTTTAAACTGAAGTCCGCTACAAGGCGAAAATATGTCTTTTGGATTTAACAAAGACTTTCTTCGTAGCGTCAAAAGCCTTTCAAAACTACAAAAGTTTCTTCCGCGAGGAAGTGATGTAACTCCGTGGATAAGAAGTTTTTCAAACAAAAATCAAATGTGTTGGATCTTCAAAAGGATAAAAATTTACGCCGCACGGTGTGTGTGCGGCTGAAAAACTTTAGAGTTGCCAGGAAAAATACGACGAAAGTTAAGCTTAAGAAAGAGCGTGAAGAAAGTTTAAGAGGTAAGCAGAAAGCTAGAGAACTCGAGAGAGCAAGAAGAGTTTGAGAGGGCGATTTCCGCTTTGCCGACTCTTTTGTAAGAGACGCAAAATGGGTGTGTTTACACACGCTTTGGTGAAGAGGGCGTTTACTGAAAGTTTGGGATCCTTAGATAACTTTCTTGTTCCATCAAGTAAAATAAACTTAGACACATTTTAAAAGCGTATTGCTTCTGCATTGTATCATATCTGTACGTGAAATGTCTTTACAAACATTTAGATATCAAACACATATATATTCGTTGTCATTTTCTGAAAACAAATTAATAATTAGTTTTTATTGTACAACACACTTATGCAAAGTAAAACAGAGTAACATCGTTATGTTTCTTGTCCTGTTGGATCCTGTTAAGGGAGAATGGTGAGGTTTGCATAGTTACGAACAATCTTTAATACATGGTTACATTTTAGAGTAATCACTTTGGCTGGGGTTCGATGCAGCGTTGTTTCTCTGCTTGTCCAGCAGAGCGCACTGTTCAGTCATTTTGAGAATCCCGAACAAAGGCATTCCTTTCTCAGGTCTGGTGTGTCTCAATACACAAATCGTATATTTAAATGTCAATTCTGGTGCCGGGGTCTGGTCGGCCAACAGATAGCCCCCTACGTGGTCCTTTGAAGTACTGAAAAATAAAGCTGTAAATATAATTTCACTCTTGCGTGAACTCTTTAACACAACATACGAACATCTGGAGAGGATTAGCAAGAAGACGTGAATTGAATCTCCTCATCTGTCCTTGGCCTGGATAAACAAAAAGGAAGAGTCTTTAAAAGTTCGGAGTTGTAAATTCTGTGGTCCTCTGAGAGGTGTTGGTTCCTCCTGGTACGAGAGACACTACAACTGTTTTGCGCTGACAGAATGGGATGTGTTTAAAGCTGCAGCCACTGTGGAGGACTCTTCCATCAGCGTACAGGACTACGCTGAGTATGTGACTGGGTACATCAGCACTTGTGTTGATAACATCGTGCCCACCATATGAATCAGGAAGTTTCCCAACCAGAAGCCCTGGATAAACAGTCAGGTACGTCACATGCTGCGTGCTCGCTCTCTTGCATTTAGATCAGGCAATGAGAACGAGTACAAAGCTGCAAAGTATGGACTGAAAAAAGCCATCACAGCGGCCAAGAGGCAGTATAGAGAGAAGCTGGACAGCTTCTACTCTACTGCTGATTCAGGGCGGATGTGGCAAGGCCTGCAGCACATCACAGCCTGCAGCACCTCAGAGCATGTGCCAACGAGCTGGTTGATGTTCTCACCTCCATCTTCAACCTCTCCCTCAGCCAGCGCATTGTACCCTCGTGTTTCAAGAACACGACCATCATCCCCCTGCCCAAGAAGAACCCACCCACCTGCCTGAATGACTACAGGCCACTGGCACTCACTCCAATCATTATGAAGTGCTTTGAGAAGTGGTGCTGGCCCACATTCAGAGCAGCATAGCGGACACCATTGACCCCCTGCAGTATGCCTACCGGCCCAACAGGTCCACCTCGGATGCCATCGCTGCTGCAGTACACTATTCCCTCTCTCACCTGGAAAACAAGGACTCATACCTACGGATACTTTTCATATATTACAGCTCCGCCTTCAACATGGTCATCCCACACAAACTCACCCACAAACTGTCCATACTTGGTTTGCACCCCACCATCTGTGACTGGCTCCTAGATTTCCTGACTGGCAGGCCTCAGTCTGTCAGGATTAGAAGTAGGACTTCAGCCAGCGCCATAACGAACATTGGCACTCCACAGGGCTTCGTACTCAGCCCCATCCTCTACACCCTGTACACCTACGACTGTGTCGCCTCCCACAAGGACAATATCATCCTGAAGTTCGCAGATGACACCGCAGTGATAGGACGTATCACTGGCGGTGACAAGGCAGCTTACAGGAGGGAGGTGGCCAGTCTGGTGTCATGGTGTGAAGAAAACAACCTCACCCTCAACACAGACAAGACAAAGGAGATGATAGTGGACATGAGGAAGGGGAGGAGAACGCCTCAGCCACTGTTCATCCGGGAGCTTGAAGAGGAGAGGGTGAGCAGCTTTAAATACTTGGGTGTCTACATCAATGAGGACCTCACTTGGACACCTCACATCACGCAGCTGGTCAGGAAGGCTCAACAGAGGCTGTATTTTCAGAGGAGGCTGAGGAAGTTTGGCATGACGCCGAAGATCCTCAGCAACTTCTACCGCTGCACCATTGAGAGTGTCCTGACCAGCTGCATCAATGTGTGGTACGGCAGCACTTCTGTCATGGACCGCAAACGCCTGCAGAGAGTGGTGAAGACTGCGCATAAGATCTCCAGGACTCCACTGCCCTCTCTGCAGAGCATCTACCACCGTAGAGTCCACAGTAGAGCTGCCTCCATCCTCAATGACCCCTCCCACCCCCAACATGGTCTGTTCACACTTCTACCCTCAGGACGGAGGTACAGAAGTGTGTAATGCAGGACTACCAGACTGAAGAACTCTTTCTTTCCCTCTGCCATAAGACTCCTAAACAGCGGATAGGAGTCTACAAAACACAACATCAACTGTTTACATTTTGCACTACCACACTGTACACTATCAGAACTGCACTACCTCACTTTACATTATCAGTACTGCACTACCTCACTTTACTACTTCACTCTTTTGCCCTTTTACATTTTTATATATTGCTCTTTTTATTATTTTTATATATTTATCTTATTTTTTTTTAGTTACATACATGTGTGACATTTACTGTGGAAGGCAAAGTAAGAATCTCATTGTACAGGGAAACATGCTTTCTGTCTGTATATATGACAATAAACACTTTGAATTTAATTTGAATTGAATTGAATTGAATTGAAATGTACCATTAATCTCAGCCGGATCTGACGTAATTTCTCCCTTACCATTCCTAATTTCATTAATAGCTCTTTCTGATTTTAATTTTTTAAGTTGCCAGGCCAGTAGTTTACTGGGTTTCTCACCCTGATCATAAAAAGTTTGCTTCAGTCTTAATATACTACTTTCAGCTTTTAGTGTGAAAAGTTCCTCATATTGAGCTTTTTAAGCTAATAACTTTTGCTTAATTCGTATTGATTTATCTATGTTTATTATTTTATCTAGATCTCTGATTTCAGCATCCAACTCCAGCAACTTTTCTTTATCTTTGTTAGATCTGGAACTAGTATAACTAATAATTTAGCCTCTAATAAATGCTTTTAAGGCTCCCCATCTGGTTGCTGATGTTTGATCTGTATTTATTGTAAAATATAGTATAGTAATATTTGTTCGCCAACAAATTGTATAAATTCCGAGTTCTGCAACCATCTGGGCTGCAAGCGCCATCTAGGGAAATTTTTAGTGTTTTGAGAGTCTATATAAAATAATGAGCTGGGTGAATGATCTGACAAAAGCGCACTGTTGTATACACAACTTTCTATACTAGGCAATTAAGAAACAGCAATTAAGAAATAATCTATACGAGACGAAACCTCGTCTCGTATAGATTATAGATTAAAGATTAAAATCTTTTATAGCTTGCCGAATTTTCTTTCTACTTTGAGAGTGAGATATATCCTGTCCTGAAGAGCGGTCAAGCAACGGGTCAAGAGTGCAATTAAAATTACCCGCTATTATCACTATTCCGGGCAGCGAGGCAATCAATAAGAATATATTTTCAAATAAAGCTGGATTAACCTCATTTGGGGCATAAATATTAACCAGATTAATATTCTTATCCAAATAGGTTTCCTGCATCTGATATCTACCAGCCCTATCTGTAATGTTCTTGGAAGGGTACGGCTTTATGGATTAACACCATAACTCCCCTAGAGTGAAATAAAAAACTTAAAGTCTATATAATAAAAGGTTGTTCGATGTGCATGTTAATAAAGAAATCTGCCAAAATAGAGAGTTAATATAAAAAATATAAAAACAAATTAAAAACTCAAAAACCTGCCCATTAGCTGTTATCCCGAACTGAACAGCCTGACCCCCCCCCCTTTTATCACCTATATAGTTATGTCCCTATAACTATATGGGATATAGTTATGTCCCTACATCATTCCAATGTCAACAAGGGAACAGTTAAACTGAACCAAGTGCATATTTGAATCAAGAAAAAATAAACCATAAAACAAACAGAAAATGTCCCCTGGCTTTATGTTTATATATATATATATATATATATATATATATATATATATATATATATATATATATATATATATATATATATATATATATATATATATATAAATATATATATATATATATATAAATAATAAATCAAATGTATAATTATAATCAATGAATCAATTCAATTATACTTTAAATAATAATAATAACAATTAAAGCCGCAAGCGACAATAAAGGCCCTCGCCTCCCTTGCGACCGCGGGGACACATGTATTTGGAGGATTGCATTTCGTGCTTTAAAGCGTAAACTTCACGATAATGTCAAATAACCGGGCCTGTGCCGCTGCTTGAATCTTCTTCTGGCTGGAGCCTGCTTCATCACCTCGGTGCCTGTGCTACTGTTGGGGCCTGCTACACCACCTTGTATTTAGAGTTAAAGGTCTCCACATTCCCTGGTTTTCCTGGGATCTGTCTGAACTTTTGAAAATAATAGATTATGCTTGGGCTGAGGCGAGAAAAACAAAGTATTGGCTGGAAATTTGCGATGACTCAAAATCGCTGCACCCCCCTGTTAAAAAGGAAAAATGTAAATATTAGTTGTCTAAAAGGACAAGTTTACAAGTTCCAAAAGATTCTAAAGAGTTTTCCAAGATTCTAGTCTTGGCTCTGGAGGAGCCTCCTCCAAAGGAAGCATCCTGGCATTTTGTAAATGGCATTTATTTCCCAAAGAAATGGCTGCCTCTTCACAGGCTCATTACAACCACAGCCACAAATGTTTCTAAAATCAAATTGATAACTTTTTTGGCACTTGTGTCTAGATAATACTCAACAAATTTGGAGCTGTTTAGATGAAAACCCTTTAGCATAAGGGGTGCGATTTAGGTGGTCACGCATTCCACCCAATATAGTGGATTTCCTGTTGAGTTTAGGCTGTGGCTGTTATAGACTTTTGTGTTTGCCCTGAGGTGTCCTATGGATGTACTAAGTTTTGTATTTCTACATTGGAAAAAAATGACTTTCACTTTCCATAGGCACAATATTCTGCCCTCACAGTATGGCATCTGCTTTATACGGCTAGACAAATAGTTAACAGCAATGAAGAAAAACTCCAGAAGTGTTGTTGAAGGACGCTTTTCCTCAGTTTTATTTCTTTATATTTTTCTCCATTTAAGTTTGTAAGACTGAAAGAATAAACAGAAAATTTAAACATTACAAAAATGTAACATCTGTTGTGTCTTTTATACAGTTACCTAGCAACTCAGTAAGATTACACAGTATTCTCTATATCAACACTTTTACACCATAAACTACAGGTGTTCTTTATGTATAGAAATTAAAAACCTCCACAGTTTCCCAATGTCGCTGCTACATTCTTACACACTGTAAACCTATATCAACAGAATTAAACAAACCCACTAATTACACAGCGACGGACTGCAGAGGCCCTCTGCTGGCCAGATAAAGACATTAACAAAGTGCATTTGCAAAAAACCAACAGCTTCAACTGATAACGTAAAACGAGAAAACTGATACATTCGCACTGAAAGTAGACATGTACATTACATATTAAATTACAATGCTGACGTGTAACTACTTACAGACAAAGATCTGACCAAATTCTGTAATGAAGCAGACGTTACTTATTTTTGTACTACACTAAACAGGTCCGACTAGTAACTGACTACGCGCCGCAGGGCGGAACACACAAATTATTTTCATTTTCCAGGGGTCACCACTGAGTCATTTTTTATTCTTTTTTCTCTGGGACTTTAAATACATAAAATTTTCGCTGTGCTTGAATTTTGGGGCCAATAAATTTGACTTCTCGGTGCATGTTTACTGAGTCAAATTGAGGATCATTTTGGAGAAAAATTAAAAGAATAATAATAATAATAATAATAATAAACTGAGGGTTAGCTTTAAAGTGTATGTCACTGAGGTTACTAATTAGCCCTACAATGTGTGTCACTGAGAGTTAGGCCTACAATGTGTGTCACTTAGGGTAAGCTCTTAAGTGTATGTCACCGTTACTGATCCAAACTTGGGCCCATCCATCTGGTCCGTCAAGAGTCACTCTCATCTCATCAGTCCACAAAACCTTTGAAAAATCTGTCTTCAGTTATTTCTTGGCCCATTCTTGACGTTTCAACTTATGTGTCTTGTTCAGAGGTGGTTGGGTTTCAGCCTTTCTTACCTTGACCATGTCTCTGAGAACTGAACACCTCGTACTTCTTGACACTCCAGGTAGGTTGCAGTTGTGGAATATGGCAGCACTGGAGGATAATGGGTTCCTGGTAGCTTTACGTTTGATTCTTTGCAAATCTTTTGCGTTTAATTTGCGTCTTTTCTTCTTGACACGTTTCTTGCGACCCTGTTGACTATTTGCTACAAAACATTTGATAGTTTTGTAATCACTGATTTTTAACCTATTTTTCCTGAGGAGAAGAATCTGCCTAATAATTATGCACACGTTGATATAGGGTTTTGCTCTCCTTAGGACACACCCTCCATCGTTACACAAAAACACATCACCTAATACGTATTAAATTCAATAAGGATTCAAGCTTAGAGTTGGAAATTATGGATAAAATGATGATATGGTCAAAATAATCACTTGCCTAATAATTGTGCGCACAGTGTGATTGTATAATAATATTTTTTTACATGACAATTTTACAGATTTACGATTGCTCCGAAGATGGGGCAAAAGACTCCCTCCTTCTAGTGGACACTTGACCTTTGACCTTTTTTCTAGTTTCCCAGTACCTCTTGGTGCCAGGCACCCATGTTCTTATCTTGTCAAGATCCCTGTATGTGTGTGTGTGTACATTAAACTAATCTTGTTCAAAAATCATTGACTCTGAAATTATGTTGTCTGTTTTCCATTAATAAATTGGCAAATGTATTCATATAAACTGCCATACTTGCTTATAAACTATACAATAGCATAAACCATAAGGCACACAATGTGAACACATAGTAAATGGCTAAATCCGTACATAAAAATTAAACAAATTTTCAAAAAATTACACTTTTCCCCTCTTTGTGACCACCTATAGGTCACATCTCCCTAAACATTACAACTGGTTCAGAGTATATGTGCATTAACTTATATGGATCCAAATCATACTTATTTAGCTTAAACGTTTCCTGTCAGGTCATTCTTTTTCCTACCATAACTACACATGGCTCACTGTAACAAACAGCAAAAGCACTTTAACTTGGCACTCTTGCACTTTAGACTGTTTAATCTTTAAAAGCACACAGCACTTTAAATAAAAAAAACTAAAAAAAAACTACTGCTGCTGGTACTTGCTCCATGGCATCCTCCTGATGATCCGACGGTCTCTGCTCGTGTCTCGGCGTGCCTGAGTGACATCTCACTTTGGATGAAGGACCATCACCTGCAGCTGAACCTTGGAAAAACAGAACTTCTAGTTATTCCTGCCAACCCAAAGACCCATCACAACCTCTCCATTCAATTAGGCTCATCAACCATTACACCGTCCAGCACTGCCAGAAATCTGGGAGTGGTAATTGATGATCAACTAAACTTCACAAGTCATATTGCCAGCACCATCCTGTAGATTCATCCTCTACAACATTAGGAAAATTAGACCTTTCCTATCGGAGCACTCTACGCAAATCCTAGTCCAGGCTCTTGTCTTGTCCAAACTGGATTATTGCAATGCTCTTCTGGCTGGACTCCCTGCCTGCACAACCAAACATCTGCAGCTGATCCAGAATGCAGCAGCAAGAGTGGTCTTTAAAGAACCGAAGAGAGCGCACGTAACTCCTCTCTTCACTAGGTTATACTGGCTCCCAGTTGATGCCCGCATCAAGTTCAAAGCTATGCTCTTGGCCTACAAGACCCCCACTGGCTCCGCCCCCTCATATCTTCACTCACTGATACAGACCTATGTTCCTACCAGATCCCTGCGCTCTGCTAATGAACAACGTCTGGTGGTACCATCCCAAAAAGGAAAAAAAATCACTCTCATATACTTTGTCTGGATCTGTTCCACATTGGTGGAATGATCTACCTGCTGCTACAAGATCAGCAGATTCTGTAGCCATCTTTAAAAAACGCTTGAAAACACATCTTTTCCGTCAACACCTGACTGACAAACACTGAATTCTACTTTCTTTTTATCGATTCCTTTTCTTAAAAAAAAAAAAAAATTCTTATCCTTGGCTTTGATTACTGTGCTAGGTTTTTAACTGACTAGTTTTTTTTGTGCACTTATGCTTTTTGTTACCTTGTGTTGTTGAAATTGCTTCCATTGTTTTCCTTACTTGTAAGTCGCTTTGGATAAAAGGATTGCGCCTCAGAGGCACGGAAGACCCCCTCCTTCTAGTGGAGACTTGACCATCCTTCTAACCGTCCTAGTTCCCCAGCAACCCCTTGTACCAGGCACCCCAGTCTTTATCTTTACCAGATCTTCCCTGTGTGTGTGTGTTTGTGCAGTGAACTAATCTTTACAAATGCTGGTCAATGTTACAGAGGTCAAAACGATAAATCTAAATGTGAACGTTGCAACTGTGCCTTTACACATTCGGAGACAGGCATATCTTTGAACATTTACTCCAGAAGGCCTGTCACAAGACATAAACTAAGAATAACAGATTATTATACAAAAATATAAGTCAATTATTTTGATTACCCTTTTGATTCTTCAGAATAACCTTAAAATGAAAAACACCTCAATTTGCCGAACATAGACATATTTAAAGACCTACAGGTTAAAGGAATCTCACAGGCATTGATGGACCCTATGGGCCTTCACCTGAACCTGATCGATATGCCCAGTCATTGTATTCTGCCAATCAATCAATCAATCAATCAATACTTTATTGTCATTACACTTTTCAATGCAGCGAAATTTTGTACAGTGTTGACGGTCAACATATAACATTAATACATAGATAGACACACAAGGAGGAAGACCTTCACCAATGCAGCCAGAGTGCAGCGCAAATGATTATCCGGAAAATGAAATAAGGCATATTACAAACAAAGCAGACATCAGACATCGAACAACAAAAACATACATATCTACATTTGCAGATATAGGATAGGGATAACATTACACACAGTCACGTGGTGGGCTTTTAATATGGCTTACATGAGGGAGGGGAGGGACAAGGGGGTAGAAATAGTGCAGGGTCAGACAGATGTAAACATGGCAGAAGCTTGGATTGGGCTTGATGTTAGGGTAGCATTCCGAAGCTACTGTTGGAAACAGCGACCTTGGCTGGGACAGGAAGTCTTTGAGAGAATAAGATAAGCCCCAGCTGCCGGCTGGGCTTCTGAGAAGGACAAGGCGTGCGTCCATTTTGTGAAGTGACCTTGATGTTATTCCATGTCATAAACTGTGAACACTACAACGCAGTAAAACGGTCCGTTTTCTCGATGTTACCACTCTTCTCTGGATGAAAACCCCTTCATATCCGTTAAGCAATGTAGTAGCACCCAGGTCTGACTCCTGATGTTGTACTTTCTGTACCACAGTCCGCGCTGAAGGTGTCGCATCAGCTCTCAGACTGTGCAATTCTTTGATGTCATCCTTTTCTGTCACTCACGCCGCAGAAGCACAGTTTATCAATCTCAGGAGTCCCGCAGGCAGTAGAGTCCAGGAAAAGAGAGAAAAAGTGATGGCACAAGACATGAGACGAGACGAGGAATAGCAGCAGTAGCAGCGGGAGCAGGGTGAAACACGTCTGCTCTGTCTGAAGTCAGGAAGTGGATGGCCTTCCTAAACGTCTGTATAGTTTGGCAGATAGCTAACAGACTTAAAATGATGACAATGTTGAAAGACTTCTTCGGGTCATGTTTATTGTTCCATTTGTTTAAGATTTTTTGTAAAACTGAAATATAAGATACAAAAAGCAATAACACTCTGCACTGCATACACAAAATAAAAGACAGTGTCACACAAACAGGTAGCAATGACCATGTTACTGTAACCAACCATACAACTAACGTGAAAAGGTCTGTTAACATAGCTAACAGCAATTAGCATAGAAATAAACGTAAACGCAATCTAATTAGCATTTGAATAAGAACAAACAAACTTATACTTGAATAGAACAAGTCAAACAACACCATACTTACAAGCATATACTCTCTTAAGCGTGGGAGAAGAAATGTTAGCACTTAAAATAAAAGCTGTAACTTCTGCTCATTGCTGGCACAGAGAAAAACATGGTTGCTGCCTCAAATCCGTTACAAAAAACAAGATGCTGTGTACATGCACCACCTAGTGGAGAAATATTTACTACTAGTCCTTATGGGACAGCACACACTGTATGTTATATCCTTAACAATGCTGGAAAAGATTTCACTTCAGGATCCACAGGGAGAGCATATAACCCTATTCTCCCCTCAACATTATCATTCAGATTTGGTGATTCATCCCACTATGGTACAGGAATAAAGTCAGGAGCATGTACAAGCATTATTTTCACCATTCTTTGTTGGATACACATACAAAATAACAAAATCTAAATAATTACACTTGCCATAGGCACCAGGATATGGTGTGATTATACTTGAAAATCTCCATTTATCCATTAGTCAAACCAGCAGATTATTTAAGTCCAAAGATTCACACTGGATATCTTGTATTTTCTGGATAACTAGAAAAATATTTGACATGTCAAATACTTATTTTACATTGGTGCAACATCCTTTATCTGCATTGATGAAAGTACATAGACCTCCTCTCTTATCAATCAATCAATCTAATTTTATTTATATAGCGCCTAACAACAGCCAAAAGGTGCACAAGGTGCTTTCCAAGAAAACAACAAAAGACAACATTAAGAAAACAAAAGAAACAGATGGAATCAGGATCAAGTCTGACGCTCTGTCTTAAAATTCTTGGTTAGAAAAGAAATAAGTTTTCAAGTGTGCTTTAAAAACACTCAGCACAGTGATGCTTCGGAGGTGCACAGGAAGTGCATTCCACAACTTTGGTCCTTGAACGCTAAATGACCGGCCTTTAAACTTTTTATACCTGTATGTAGGAGTCACTAGAGAAATGTGCTCAGAAGAGCGAAGTGTTCTGGTTGGCTGATAGATTTTTATTAGGTCAGTGAGGTATACTGGGGCCAAACCATGGATGGCCTTGAACACAAACAGCAGGACTTTATACTCCACCCTAAACTGCACTGGGAGCCAGTGAAGCGAGCGGAGGACAGGGGTGATGTGTGACCATCTAGATGTATTGGAGAGAAGACGTGGGGCTGCGTTTTGCACCAGTTGAAGGCGATTGATGAGTGATGTATTGAGTCCAGTGTAGAGGGCATTACAGTAGTCGATCCTCGAACCGATGAAGGCATGAATTGCCTTGTCAAGGTCGGCTCTGGACAAAAAATATTTAACCTTACTAAGAAGTCTTAACTGGTAGAAACTTGCCTTCACTACTGCCCCAATCTGCTTATCAAACTTCAAGTTTTTGTCCAAAATAAAACCCAGGTTACGCACAGACGGAGCAAACTGAGGTGTCATGGGGCCAAAGTTAAAAACATTGTTGCATGAATCCGGGCTGAATAGGATGTAGGATGTCTTTCCTTCGTTTAAATGAAGGAAATTCTGGGAAAGCCACTGTTTAATGTCCTGAAGACAATTATGGAGAGGATCCAGTGCCGAACGATTACTCAGAATCACAGGAAGGTAGATTTGGAGGTCGTCGGCATAGAAATGAAAAAGAACATTGTGTCTGGAGATGAGTTGACCAAGTGGTAGCATGTAGAGTGAAAATAAAATAGGACCGAGAATGGAACCCTGTGGCACTCCAGATGACAAAGGGGCAACTGAGGAGGAAAAGTCATTGAGCATTACTGAGAAGGTTCTATTAGTGAGGTATGAAGAGAACCATTTCAGCACCGCTTTCTGCAAACCAGCAACATGTTGAAGACGAGAGATGAGAATATCATGATCCACTGTGTCAAATGCAGCGGTAAGGTCCAGTAAAACCAGAACCATAGAGCTTTTTCTGTCCAGTGTTTCAAGAATGTCATTATGCACCCTCAGTAGCGCAGATTCAGTGCTATGTCTGGTCCTAAAACCCGACTGGAATGTATCACAAATGCTGTGCAATTGCAGATGAGCCTGGAGCTGGGCGTAAACAAGCTTCTCCATCAGCTTTGACAGAAATGATAGATGAGAGATAGGGCGGAAGTTAGATAGTATGGAGGGGTCTAGATTAGGTTTCTAAAGCAACGGTCTAATAATGGCATGTTTGAGAGCTGTAGGAACAGTACCCGAAATAAGACAGCTGTTTATGAAGGAGACAAGGCAGGGACCAACAGCCTCCTTCAGAATCCTTGCAGGAACAGCGTCTAGCGGGCAGGTAGTAGACTTCAATTCGAGGACAGCTTTTTTGAGGTCCACAAGAGTAACTGCCTCAAAGTTCTCTAGCACACATTGTGCCGCACAAGACGGCATGGCAACAGCGGAGTGTTGAGTAATGGTTTGCCTAACAGCCAAAACCTTGTCCACAAAGTATTGCTTGAATGCATTGCATGTATTTTCAGAGACATTATTCAAGGCAACAGACACCGGATTAATAACAGAATTAATAGTGTTAAATAAAATTCCAGGGCAATGGCTATTTCTGTTGATGAGAAGGGAGAGGTATTGTCCTTTAGCTTCCTTCAGTGCTCTCTGATATGTGGCCAGACTGTCTCTAAACATCTCCAACGACACCCATAAGCTGTCCTTCTTCCATTTTCGCTCACACTGTCTGCATTGTCGCTTAAGGGCCCTAGTTGTATCATTGAGCCAGGGGTCACGAGGACCGTTAGACAACTTCACCTTAATGGGTGCAACAGAGTCCATAATCTGGGAGCAGATGGTGTTGAAGGAGGAAATGAAAAGGTCCGGGCAGAGAGGTGATGCTAACTCAATGGAAGTAAGATCAGAAACAGAGAATAAAGCAACAAAATCTTCAACAGTAGATGAGGTGATGATGCGACGATGATGAGGGGCAGTAATTGTAGGTTCTGGTGAAACGGCACAAATGTCAAACAGTATGAGGGAATGGTCAGAGATGGGAAAGTCCACAACCTCACAAGCTGACACAATCACCCCATGTGAGATAATAAGGTCAAGAGTGTGACCTAACCTATGTGTAGGACCAGATATGGACTGAACCAGATCTAGTGAAGCTAAAAGTGCCTTAAAATCATTCGCAGGTTTGTCAGAAGGGCAGCAAACATGAATGTTAAAATCACCACAAATTAAAATGTTATCAAACTTTGCCAGAAATTCTGTTAGGAACTCTGAGAACTCAGTTAAGAAAACCTTATTTAATTTGGGTGGCCTGTAGATTACTGCACATAAAATAGGACAGGGTAGTGTGAGTATAAAAGCTTGCAGCTCAAAGCTGGAATACTCTCCAGTGGACAGCTGGCGACACTTCAGGGACTGTCTGTGTACGGTGGCTAGCCCCTACCCGATTGCCGCGGGGAGTTTAGGTAGAGGTAGCCAGAAGGGAGGAGCTCCGAGAAAGCACTGACGTCACCTGGGTGAAGCCAGGTTTCGGTGAGAAAAAACAAATCCAGATTGTGAGAGGAAATGATATCATTGAGGACAAATGTCTTGTTATTGAGTGATCTGGTGTTGCAAAGTGCCAAGTGGAGCGTAGTCAAGTTGTTGACAGGTGGCGATGACAGACAGGGAATCAGACAGAGGTATTCCTGAACGCAACACCGGGTAGATGTTCCAACCTGGCGGGAAAATGGAGAAAGGACGCCAGTGTAGGGGCCAACTGGCCGAAGCCACCGGTAGCATTCCCGCGATCCTCCAGCGCAGCCAAATCCTGACCGATTTCCACCCCTCAGCGACAACGAATCCAGGTAAATCCTCAGCCTGACATGAAGTCCACCTCTCCGACCGCGCTTTCTGCGACGCTTACTGCCTGGCAGCAGACAGACAGGGCGTCTCAGGAAAGGGGGGAATTAATGAAAACAGTGGTGGTGGAGGTTTAAAGGACTGTGAATTTAAAAGGCGATGAGTTGTAAGACGCAATTCCAGCAGCGTGGAGCGGTCGTAAACAGTGAGCGGCGAGACTATCGCGAAAACAAATACTAGAAAACAGACGAGCAAGTGGCCAGCCAAACATAGCGGCGCCATCTTTTCCCACAAAATCCCCAAAAATGCCAGAACAATATTTAGTGCTTGCCTATTCTCTAGCACAATTATAGCGACATCTGTTTTTCTTAAATGGCTAGTAACAATTTAGCAGTAGAATTGAACAGTCTCTGTTGATTATAAGAAAGATAGTTAATATCGTTGTGTTTCGCCGATGTTACGCCCAAGAAAAATGGTAGTCCGGCAAGTATAGACCATCCTACATCTTATCACTGTAAGCATACACCACGTTCTCATCAATTAATGTACAATTCTTTGTCTTGAGTGCTTTTCAAGTATCTTAAAGCGTGCTTGACGGTAGTCCATTGTTCAATTGTTGTCTTAATAAAATACTGAGACAGTTTACAAACTACAAAGTTTGGTCTGGTCTGGTTCATGTTGCCTGGTAGATTAAGCTACAAACTGCCTCTCTGTATTTTCAGCATCATCACTGCACTTTAGTTTTTGTTCACAGGGAGTGGCACTAGGCTTACTGTTTTGCATGTCAAACCTCTCTAGTATTTTCTCAACATACTTGCATTGTGACATTTTAACACAATCATTTTTGCTCAAAATCAATGCCAAGAATATGTGTTTCCTCAAATCTTTTATCCTAAATTTTGTCATTAGCATTTCCTTTACACATTTTAGTATATTTTTATTACTGGCGGCATTAATCAAATCATCAAACCAAAAGATTATGTAAAACCTTATCAGTATCAGTCAATTTAGCATAAACACAATGATCAACTGTGTTTTGGACCGAATGTATTTCACACACAAGTAGTCTTGCAACAATGTGTTCCATTTACGTGATTGTTTTAGTCCATACAGGGACTTCCCCAACACCAGCCTGTCACTCCCTTTAGGTTCCTACTCATAGCCCTTAGGCTGTTTAATGTAGATCTCACGTTTGATTAGTGCATGTAAATAGGCGTTTTTTACATCCATCTGGTGGGAAATCAATTTCTCTTGTGCTAATTTTTGTGCTAATACTCTAATACTGGTTATGCTTGCAGTAGGTGATAAAGTCTCTTCATAGTTCACACTTTTCTTTTGACTGTATCCTTTGGCAACAAATCTTGCCTTGTATTTGTCAGACCCATCATTGTACTTTGTGATAGCATAAACCCACTTAACCTCCACTCCATCTTTGCCTTCTGGTAGGTTGGTCAGGGTAAACATTACTTTGTCCTTTAGTGACATAATTTTCCTCGTCCATCTAGAAGCATACTGATAGAAAAGAGATAATATAATGTCAAGAGTGTATGGTGTTCATGATTAGTTTAAGGCACATGTCACTGTGTCGGTGTATTTCTGTGTTTATTTGGATGTGCGGTCCCCTTTAAGCTAGGTGATACATCAGCTAATTAATGTGGGGAACGCCCAGCACACCTGAGTAATTATGGGGACCAATGAGGTGTACTGGGTTTGGGTTTAAAAAGGGGCCGATAACAGGAAAGAAAAAGGGCAAAAAAACAACGAAGGACAGCGTGGCACGAGCCGTGGACAGAACGAGCTGCAGAGAGGGAAAAGCCGGAACAGACGGAGAGGCACCGCCAGACGAAGGCAGCAGAGCGAAATGGAGAGAGGGAGACGGAACTCCGGAAGCAACAGAACACCTTGAGGGCAGGCTTGTACAACGCTCACAAAACGGATAAATAGAGGGAGGTGCCTGTAACTGAGGAGAGGCTATAGCTGAACTGTATGATTCTGTGCCTGAACCCATACTTTACCTGTTTGCAGCGCCGTCCTGCCACTACGGGAGAAGACCGAGCCAGGACCCGAGAACTGCCCAGCTGTGTTCCCGCGGACTGAGGAAGAGACCTTGTACAGCGCTGCAAAACACGAGTGAAGGGACGTGTCCAGAATAACGCTGTGTGCTGTGGGGTTTTACCTGTGTTTTTAGTGTGTCGGTTGAACCGGATATTGTTATGTGTTTTAGTCAGTTTCTGCGGTGAAGTACCAGGGATTCGAGGCCAGCAGGACTGCCGGGAGGGCAGCGTAGGACAGACTTACCGGGCTCCGAAGGACGGACTGAAGAGTAGAAATAATTACTACCGTCTCCTTTTACAGACTGCCGACACCCCACTATTTTGTGACTCTTTCTTTTATCAGCTACAACCTCTTCTCTTTCAAATTATTTATCCAATGCCTTTTATCGTTTTAACTCGGACTCTTTTAACCTTGTTCTAATAAATTGTTGTTTTATTGTAAACTCGATCCCCTCGCATTCTTTGTTGTACCTATTTTTGGTGATCAGAACGAACCAGGCCCCCTGGGCCCCGTGACAGTTTTGGCGTAGACAGGATCACCAGTACCACAGAGAAATGGAGCGAGCGGGACCGAGTAGCAGTGCGGCCATTAATGCTAACTTTATGGTACCGTGGTTTATGGGGGCCGCATGGGTGCCAAAGTTTAGTGGTGAACCGGCTAAATTTGGGGAATGGAGAATACAGGTGGAGGCTATGCTGAGGGCACAGGGCCTGAACCAACAACAACAGGCTGATTTTGTCTTGGGGGCGCTAGAAGGAGACGCTAAGAGGGAACTGAGGCTGGCCGGGCCAGAGGAGAAAGCCACCAGCACCAGAATATTGGATCTGTTGCAGACTTTGTACACTCAGCCGGCGTCCAAAACGCAGGCCCGCACAGACTTTTTTAGTTGTAGGCAGAGGGTGGAGGAATCAATTAACGCCTTTTCCCTACGTTTGCGGGAATCATTTTTAGGGTGGCAGGAAAGAGACGAGGATGGGACCGAGGACGCCGAGGACCTCCTCCTGGATCAGCTGATGGTGGGCCTGCGGAAAGGACCAATTAAACAGGAGCTTAGTCGCCAGTTGCGCCGGCGGGACGATTTGTCTTTTAAGGCCGCCTGTAAGGAGGCCCGGGCGCTGGAGCGAGAGCTGCAGGAGGACAATGAATTGGCCTTCGCCAGCTACGTTCCCCGGGGGGCCAGCCAAAATCTGCCGGGGTAAGATCGGACCAATTGAAAGAACAAATCCATTCTGAACTAAAGGCCGAGCTGCTAAAGAAATTGACAGATGAGATTACAGAACACATGAAAACACTTTCCTCCACTATAGTAGAAGACATTAAAACACAGCTGAGTTATCACAATCGGTCCCCACCTCGGCCCCCGCGAGCCCGGCCTCAGCTCCCGCAGGGGAGACCAGTCTGTCGCGGTTGTGGCAGGATTGGGCATATGCAACGCCACTGCCCGCAAAGACCACAGGATTTTTAGCTGCCCCTACAGAGGGGGGCCACACGGTGGGGCAGTTGTTCGAGAGCCCACGCTACAAGCCCCGTTGGGCACGGACCCCCAATCTGCAGTAACCCTGCAAAGGCAATGAAAAGCAGCTCTTGTTGGTGAGTGTCCCGATGTATTAGTGAACATAAATGACTGTACCGTCCCTTTTGTGCTTGACACAGGATCACAAGTCACCATGATGAGCCAGAGCCTCTTTCGCAGACACCTAGGAACGATCCAAATGACCACCGCTACAGAGATCCCGTGGCTGAGCTTGCGTGCGGCCAATGGACTACAAATCCTCTAGAACCAAGCTTTTATCGAATGCCAGAGAGTTGCTGACAGTGGTCGGCCACTGGAGGTAGAAGGTACTGCCAGGCTCCCACGACAGCCCCCGGTTATTATCCCCCCACATACTGAGATGGTCTTGTGGCTACAGGTAAACAATATGAATACTGATGGTACTGTGACTATTGAACCTCTCCCTGATAGTGACTATGAGTGGCGAGTCAGGCGAACGCTGGCCACCGTGCGAAGTGGGAAGGCCCCGTGCCGATTCTGCAATCCAAACCCATACCCCGTGGAAGTCCCTCAGCGGCAACCGCTGGCCTGGGTAACCGGAGTGGACTCCATGGATGTCCAACACGAACAAGAGCTTGTTCTGAACCGTGTAGATCCCGACACCATTGAAGTGGCAGTGAGGCGAGTGACGCCTAAGATTGATGATGAGGAGGATATACACCCGGTTATGTCATTATAGGGGGATGGTCTGGACGAGGCTCAACAGGAGAAAATGACTGACCTGCTACGACGATGGAGACGGGTCTTCTCCCGCCACAACAAGGATTTCGGCCACACCGGAGTGGTCAAACATCAAATCCCCACAGGCGCGGCCCCACCTAGCCGAGAGCGCTATAGACCAGTGCCACCCAGCCTATACCCCGAACTGAGGTCCCTGCTCGCAAACATGTTGAAGAGTGGGGTGGTCCGGGAGAGTTCGAGCCCCTGGGCCGCGCCGATCGTGTTGGTGCGAAAAAAGGATGGCTTCTGGAGGTTTTGTGTGGACTATCGCAGGTTAAACGCCCTCACCCATAAAGATGCTTACCCCCTCCCACATATTGAGGAATCCTTGACGGGACCACGAACCGCCAAGTGGTACTCCACTTTGGACCTGGCAAGTGGGTATTGGCAAGTGGAAGTGGACCCGGCGGATAGAGAGAAGACGGCTTTTACTGCCCCGGTTGGTCTATATGAATTTGAGAGGATGCCGTTCGGCCTCTGCAATGCCCCAGCGACCTTCCAGAGACTGATGCAGCGCTGCCTGGGTAGTATGGTGATTGACTTCTTACTCATTTATTTAGATGGTGTAGTTGTTTTCTCCACAGACTTTGATAGCCATCTGGCCCATCTGGAAGAGGTGTTCCAGAGGTTGGAGGGGCATGGACTCAAACTACAGCCCCGGAAGTGCTGCCTATTCCAGAGGAGAGTGACTTACCTGGTGCATGTGATCAGTGAAGAGGGGGTGGCTACAGATCCCGCAAAGACCGCAGCGGTGAAGGACTGGCCTGTGCCCCAGACGGTGAAGCAGGTGAGATTGTTCCTTGGATTTGCTGGATATTATCGGCGGTTCATAGCCGGCTTCTCAAAAATTGTCTTACCGTTTCATGCATTGACCCACGGCACCGCCCAGGGGAAGCCAGCCTCCATCGCTTGGTCCACAGAATGTCAGCAGGCCTTCGACCATCTGAAAGAAGCGTTGATAAATGCACCTGTTTTTGCATATGCTGATTTCACTGCACCTTTTAATCTGTATACAGATGCCAGCCTGGAGGGTCTGGGAGCGGTACTGGCCCAGGTACAGGGTGGCAAGGAGCGGGTCGTGGCGTATGCGAGCCGCAGTCTCCAGCCAGCAGAGCAGAATGATCAGAACTATAGCTCGTTCAAGTTGGAACTATTGGCTTTTAAATGGGCGGTTACAGAGAAGTTCAAGGACTATCTGTATGGAAATGAATTCACCGCTTTCACAGACAACAACCCCTTGGTGCACTTGGACACGGCCCGATTGGGGGCTGTAGAACAGAGGTGGGTGGCTCAGTTGGCTAATTTTAAATACACTATAAAGTACCGACCCGGAACCCAAAACAGAAATGCAGATGCGCTGTCTAGGCTGCGGCAGGTGGGAGCCCGACTCAGTGGGGGGTGAGACCTCATGGGAGCAGCGCCAAGGGACGGACCCCGAACTGCACTACCTTAAACAGCAGAAGGAGCAACGGATGGCCCACCCGGAGGTACGTGAAGGGGTCTCCCCATATCTGAAAGTACTACTGAGGGATTGGGATAAAATCGAAGTGGAAGGGGGCATCCTGATGAGGCGACGGGAGGAGCCGGGAACTGGAGTTAAAATCCTACAGATTATTATACCCAGACAGGAGACCCAGGCGGTGTGGAAGTCTTACCACGAGCAAATGGGCCATCCCAGTCGAGAACGGACCATGAATGCCCTTAAGCAGCGTTGCTACTGGCCCGGGATGGACTAGGATTGCGAGGAGTGGAGTAAGGGCTGTCTCCACTGCATTCGCCACAAGGCCGGCCCAGATGGCAGAGCTCCATTGGTGCCGATCCAGACGTCCTACCCTTTCGAACTCGTGGGGATTGATTATCTCTCCCTGGGGAGGCCAGGTGATCAATTTCCGTATATTCTGGTAATGACTGATTTGTTTTCTAAATATGCTATTGCAGTTCCCACGCGTGACCAGTCTGCAGATATGACTGCTAAGGCCTTATACCGGTATCTGATCCTGACCTTTGGCTGTCCCGAGAGGATACTGTCAGACCGGGGTGCAGCTTTTGAATCGTCCCTGATGAAACAACTGTGCCAACTTTACGGGGGTAAGACGGGTCGGACCAACGCATACCACCCTCAGGGGAATGGAGCATGCGAGAGGTTTAATCAGACACTGTTACAATTATTGAATTCAATAACAGACACGGAGCAGAACCAGTGGCCAGATAAATTGCCAGCCCTAGTCCAGGCCTACAATAATACCATCCACAGCAGTACTGGCTTAACCCCACATTATGTTGTATTCGGTAGACATGCACGGTTACCGATTGACTGGTCGACCCAGTTGGTCCCTCCCCTCGAGACTCATAGTTTGGAGGGATGGATAGTACACCACCAACGAGCCCTGAACCATGCCTACCGGATGACCGGCGAGCAGATCCGGCGACGCCAGGGTTGGGATCAAGCCCGTTACAATAACCGTGCTCGACTCGTCCCCCTGCTCCCTGGGAAACGTGTGCTGGTCAGGAATTTCCGCAGGCGAGAACGAGGGAAACTGTCTGTAAGGTGGGGGCCCGACCTGTACTTACTGATGAGCCAGCTCCGGGCGGACCACACAGTTTACGTTATTCGGCCAGAGGGTAAGGAAGGCCCCACTCAATACGATACATCATAATAACCTCCGTTCTTGCCCCATCAAGGTTGTACCGGATGAGGAACCCGCAGTAAGGCCAGACTGCCCTGTAGAACCGCCCCCGCCAACCTGTTGGTTGCCAAGGCTCATTGTTCCCCCGATGGGTCCCCTGTTGGAACAACCCAGGCCCTCGCCATAGCATGCCTCCCCTGGCCCTCCTGTACCCTCCCCACCGTTGAGACGTTCGCAGCGTACCACTTGTGGTACCCGGCCCAGAAGGTATCAGAGGCCGATAACAGGAAAGAAAAAGGGCAAAAAAACAACGAAGGACAGCGTGGCACGAGCCGTGGACAGAACGAGCGGCAGAGAGGGAAAAGCCGGAACAGACGGAGAGGCACCGCCAGACGAAGGCAGCAGAGCGAAAGGGAGAGAGGGAGACGGAACTCCGGAAGCAACAGAACACCTTGAGGGCAGGCTTGTACAACGCTCACAAAACGGATAAATAGAGGGAGGTGTCCGTAACTGAGGAGAGGCTATAGCCGAACTGTATGATTCTGTGCCTGAACCCATACTTTACCTGTTTGCAGCGCCGTCCTGCCACTACGGGAGAAGACCGAGCCAGGAACTGCCCAGAGAACTGCCCAGCTGTGTTCCCACGGACTGAGGAAGAGACCTTGTACAGCGCTGCAAAACACGATAAGTGAAGGGACGTGTCCCGAATAACGCTGTGTGCTGGGGGGTTTTACCTGTGTTTTTAGTGTGTCGGTTGAACCGGATATTGTTATGTGTTTTAGTCAGTTTCTGCGGTGAAGTACCAGGGATTCGAGGCCAGCAGGACTGCCGGGAGGGCAGCGTAGGACAGACTTACCGGGCTCCGAAGGACGGACTGAAGAGCAGGAATAATTACTACCGTCTCCTTTTACAGACTGCCGACACCCCACTATTTTGTGACTCTTTCTTTTATCAGCTACAACCTCTTCTCTTTCAAATGATTTATTCAATGCCTTTTATCGTTTTAACATGGACTCTTTTAACCTTGTTCTAATAAATTGTTGTTTTATTGTAAACTCGATCCCCTCGCATTCTTTGTTGTACCAATTTTTGGTGATCAGAACGAACCAGCCCCGCTGGGCCCCGTGACACACACACACACAGGGAAGATCTGGTAAAGATAAAGACTGGGGTGCCTGGTACAAGGGGTTATTGGGGAACTAGGACAAAGGTTAGAAGGATGGTCAAGTCTCCACTAGAAGGAGGGGGTCTTCTGTCCCCTTGATGAGCAATTGTAAATTAGTAAACTGTCATGTGAAAAATGGCATTGAAGTTAAGAAGCTTATTTTATTTTATTTTTGATGCTTGTTTGTAGATTAACTTTTACATACTCGCGGTCATTCCCTCTCACAGAGAGACAAAACAAACGCACACAGTTACAAAGCGTCAACGCGTCAGTGGGCGTGTCAGTACGGCGCATTAGAAGCCTCATTCTCTACACTCGAGTTGGTAAATGCGAAAATGACAAATAAAAAATACACCTGTGATGAAGCTTTGGCATTAGTAATGGCTGACTCTGATTCTGAGGGAGAACATCTACCTTTAGAGTCTTTTCAGCAGCAGCGACTCGCCCATAGAGGGCGCTGGGGTGCCGACCTCCCTGTCAGTTTATATTTGTATTTCATTTTTTATTTAATAATAATAAGCTTTTAATAATCTCTCATTTTGAAAAATAATCTGTGTTAATGACATGCTATTAATGGTTTTACTTTAGAATGTGTTTAGAACTCTCCAGAATGATATTTGCATTCACTTCATGTTGGTGTAGTAGTAGCCAATAGGCTGTCTTCCCTGGGCTCCAGTTCGCTGAGCCCAAAAGTGCTGGAATTTAAGCCAATGGTTCCCCTGTTGCTACGCAAAAAAGTTTATATTTTGCCAACCATCATCGTCAAATTTTATGGTTTGGGGGCTCTGAAAATATCGCCCGTGATTAGAGCAGTGCACCTGCTGCACCACGGGATATTTACCTTAGAGGAGTACGAGTGTAATATGGAGGCGCCGAAGACGTCGAGTAGCATTAATGTAGTCGTGGGAGTTGAGCTAGCCCCAAATTCAGTTAAATCTCTACACCTGTAACCCTTTGAAAAAAGAACATTAGCGGAAAAACTAATTGTAAAAGAACTCGGACCAGACAAGCCAGAAGTGAATATAACCCAACAGGCGCGAGAAAAGGAGAAAACCTACTAGAAATCATTTTCCCGAGGTTGGTTAAATCGAAAGCTTTGGCTTACTAGCTGTGGTTACACCAATGCAATCTTTTGCTTCCCTTGCTTACTCTTTAAAACAAGTGCTTGTGATAGTTCGTGGACACAGACAGGGGTAACAGACCTGAAACATATGTCAGAACGCATTAAGAAACACGAACGGGCAAGAGTGCATATGGACGACTCTGTGAAGCTAGATGAGGGACACCGCATTGCGGAGGTCGACAGGAATTGGCATATTTTGTCAAAGATCATTGATGCCGTGAAATTTTGTGGTGCCTTTGAACGACCGCAAGTTGGAGGTGCACCTGGAGAATGCCACTGTTTTTAAAGGCACTTCGAAGACCGTGGAAAATGAACTGTTAGACTGCATGTTGTCAGTTCTCAGAGACCCGTGACCCCCCCGCTCAAACAGCCTCATCTAAAATATTTTTCACCAGCCGCCACTGCTTTTCAGCCGAGTGAAAGTGAGTATGAGCGAGAGTGAGAGTGCATGTGTGACTTGACATCGGCGGCGCTGCTCGTGCCTCTCTCTGTAGCTGCATAAAGCACACTTTTTCCCACACTTTGCCCAAAATCAGTGAAAGAAACGAGATGAAACTAGTCACTCTGGCCGTGGTGGTGACGGAGAGGTTGGGGAGGGAAACCGTATACGCATAGCACCTGCTGCTTTACCTTTAACACAGGTGATAAAAGCCGGGGCGGGTGTACTCGCCGTGGCCGCGGTAGTGACAGGGAGGTTGGGAATAATGCAGCTGCAGACAGAAGTGACAATCGTGTTGGAGAAATACGTGTGGTTAATCCTGACACTTTACCCAGTCGAGGAGGAAGAAGCAGGGGTAAACACAGTCAGCGCGAATGCGCTAATCAAAGCAGCGATCATAATAAAAATGATGACTGTGTGCTGTGTCTTATGAGAGGTCCCACACTCTCATAAGGCACTAAAACTACTGACTATGCCATTTGGATAAGAACAGATAAAACTAATGCATCCAAACACCTACAGTCCATGTGTATATTTCTCAGATCTATTTTTATACTATATTAACTATTTTACTATAGTTATAGTATATTAGAAGTTGTTGTTGTACTGTAGTTAACTAATGTTGCTTTACAAGTTACTGTTATTAATAATTTAATTTCAGAAAAAGATATCTTAATAGATATTATAATATCTATATAATATCTAGTAATCGCATTAAACATTGTAATAATCACATTTAAAATGTACATTTTACTACCATCTTTAAAATACATTAATCTAGTGTTCTTTTTTATACAGTTTATAAAAAAACACTAGATCAATAAAAAGAATAAAAATAAAATAAATGTTAGATTAGTCGACAGAAAAAATAATCGTTAGTTGCAGCTCTACTTTGTTGTGATATTACCTTTTTTTGCATGAAAGTTTAAAATTAGAATATATTAATGTAGTATGAACAAGAATGTTTTAATGTAGACGTATAGAATCATCATACTGGTCTGATTGTATCCATTAAAGTTTTAATTCAAGGCTAACGTGACATGGCCTAAAAATATTGCGGTATTTATAAAAGGCCATATCGCCCAGCCCTATTTGTAAGTGTAGCTTTGGGGAGTGTGTGTACACACTTGGTGGTGCCAAGTCCTGTTGGAAAATGAAATATGCATCTCCATAAAATTTGTTGGTTAAGTGTCTTGCACAAGGACACAATGACAGTATGAACTGTGGGATGAGTGTGAATCTAACCATCAACCTTTCGGTTGAGGGACAACCGCGCTACCACTAAGCCACCAGTGAAATTTTTGCCTTTGCCTCTCTAATAATGTGCTTGGACACAGAGCTCTGTGAACAGCCAGTCTCTTTTGCAATGACCTTTTGTGTCTTGCCTTCCTTGTGCAAGGTGTCAATGGTCGTCTTTTGGACAACTGTCAAGTCAGCAGTCTTCCCCATGATTGTTTAGCCTACAGAAAATGGTTAAGAGACCATTTGAAAGGCCTTTGCAGTAGTGTTGAGGTAATTAGCTGATTAGAGTGTGGCTCCCAGTGTCTTCAATATTGAACCTATTCAAATTTTCTGAGACACTGAATTTGGGACTTAGTTGTTAGTTAAAATTATCAAATTTAAAAGAAATAAACAGTTGAAATATATTAGTCAATGTGTAATAAATTGATATAATATACAAGTTTCACTTTTTGAATGGAATTAGAGAAATAAATACATTTTTGGATGATATTCGAATTATATGACCAGCTATGTTTTATAGCATTTTAGTGATAGTGTGTAGATCTTTTTAAAATAAAGACATGTTTACATTCTTTCAGTTTTTCTCAATTATTCTTTAAAATTTAACTAGAAAAAAATTATATTTAATTTTTTTATTTACATTTTTAAACCTTTTAAGTGTCTTATACAAGGACACAACAGTATGAACTTTGGGGAGAGCAGGATGTAATGATGTTTAGGGATGTTTCAAGCTTGGATCAAACCGCCCACCTTCCTGTTGAAGCACAGGCGCTCTACCATTGACCTAAATATTCTATTTATGTTGAAGGAATGGTGAAAAGGGTTCACATGGCAGCACACCAAAGTATACATCATATGATTTTGAACAAAAGAACAGGAAAACTGCTTCATCTTGTGACAAAGATTGGTTTTATTAATGTATTATTAAGGAACTCAAGCAGAATTTACATTCTTACAGAAGTAACCGGGGGATTGATGTACTCCGTACTCAAAATCTAAAAAATCTGCATAGATTCTTAATTACAGCATTTCTCCCCTTGCTGAAATTGTTGTCACATTTTGTGAGTAGTTAATGGTAATATCTGGCTTCTCAGTGTTTAGTAGGTGACAGATATTTTATGACAACTTATAGTTTTCTGTAAGTTGTTCTTTTTGCAGCACCTTTGGAGAAATCATGGCAGTTACCTTAGCTGACCAGCTCCAAGTATCATTATGCAACGGTGCTAGGTTTCTGTGCACTGGGTCATCAGACATTGAATTGGACACAACTGATGTTGGAGATCAGTATATTTCTCTCTTATGTCTGTGGAGGTTCTCAGTCATCCAGGGCATCTTGAAGAAAAGGTTTGAGTGAAAGCATCTGGACTTCGTTTTCAAGGTGAAGACGTTTCGTCTCTATTCCAAGAGACTTTGTCAATTCTGGGGGAATTGACAAAGTCTCTTATTTCTCTCTTATCAAAAGTAAAATTATTAACATAACTTTGCAACATCATCGTAAATTTCACAATTTGAAATATCTGGAGAGTACATATGTGTGTGATTTGATGTAATTCTAGGTAGAAGAAGCAAATGAAATTGCACTACAAGACATAACTAAAGAGATTTTGACTGGCTTCATCGGCTTTGACAAAAAGGACAAAATAAGGAGTGAATGTAAAATATTAAAAGAATAAAATAAATTTATTGTTCTCCATGCAAATTTGAGGCTGAACCCAATCCTACAACAAGATGGGCTTAAGATGTATAGCCTGTTGGATATCATGATGAAATACCCAGTTATACTGTATGTGTGTACTTTGTTTGTGTGAGGAACAGAAATGACAGTGAGTGAAGCACAGATAGATGTTATTATGTGGTGAATATTAATAGACATGTTTTTGCAATTTAAATGTTTAAGTGGTGTGCTGCGCTGTTAGATCTGTATTGCATAGTTACAAACCACACACAATTACAGATGGCATCTCTTGGGAGAAAAAGGCTCAGTGGGTAGAGCTGGCGTCCTGCGACCGGCAGGTGGGCAGTTCAATCCCTGCTCGAAACAAAAAAACATCATAACTCCCCCCCGCATACTGTTGTTGTGTCCTTGGGCAAGACACTTAACCCATATTGCCTCCAGCCAGTTCCTGTAACACTGGTGAATTGAAGCTTAATGTATGTAAAGCACTTTGAGTGTCTACTACAGTAGATGGAAAAGTGCTATATAATAAAATAAAATTTGTAGATTCAAATGTATTGATGAAATCTATATGTAACTAATGGACTTTCTTTTGACAGACTGATGCAGACTTTGTGATCTCTGTGTGCAATGCAGACTTTAGTCAGAAGGGCACACGCAAGGATTTTTTGCTGGAACTGAAACAAGGTAACAATCTGTTATCTTATTTACAATAACAGCTTCATACAGAATAACAGATTACAATATCTCATTTTGTATTTGTTTACTCTCCAGAGGAAAGTGAATCACTACTCTCTCCTAATTTTTTTCTTCAGTGGGTGACAGGGCAGGGTTATATTCACATACTGCTAGAAGTAAGGAAATGTTTTACCATCAATGTTCAACATATGATACAATATGAGGGTTTCAAAATCATAATGGAGGAAGCATTTGTAAGGTATGTAGGGGTATGTTATTCAAGACTGACAAATGCAAAGAATAGTGTTCAAAGTGTTATAACTAAAAACATTGACTGATGTGTTCCATTTTTTCTTTTGATTAACTACATTTGTCACAATGCATTATGTAGATTCAAGTCCCACATGTGGCATTAACTTCAGGATCAGACAAACATTAGATAAGTTTTACAAACTGACTAAATCCTAGATGCTATTTTCATATGTAGTGTGTGTTTTAATTGAGTATACATTACTTTATTCCAAACCTTGAATAGCCTCAGTCATCTCTATTGTGATGTGCCAAACTATAGTCACAAAATCTTGGTAAGTTATGCATTTTAAATTTCTGCACTGAAATGGATCAAATCCTATTTGGTTAATCGCTCCCAACATGTCCAAGTCAAATCCTATCAATCTACAGCCCTCAGTCTGTCCACCGGCCTTCCCCAAGGATCAATTCTCGGACCTTTACTGTTCTCACTTCACATCAATGACCTTCCTTCTGTTTGCAGTGACGTTTCTGTGCAGATGTACACAGACGACACTGTAGTCTACGTTCAAGGCAGAAGTCTCTCTCAGGTGGATGAGAAGCTCACAAACTTGATGGTTTCCATCTCCAATTGGTTAAAACAGTCATGTTTACAGTTAAACACATCTAAAACAGTGGCAAAGTTTTTCCATAAATCCAACAGTCCCCCTGTTGGTGGGTCAGATGTTCTTGTCTCTGGAGAACGGCTGCAGGTTGTATCTGAATACAAATATCTCTGCGTGTTAATTGATTATAAACTGTCATTCAAATCACATATTACTAAGGTCAGTAATCAAATAAAAGTCAGCATTAGTAATTTCAGACACACTCGTTCTCAAATGTCCACTCCAGCAGCTAAAATGTTTATGCATTCAATGATCCTGTCCCATTTTACATACTGCTTACCTGTCTGGTCACACGCCAGTTCTACATCGCTAAAACTCCTGCAATCTTTATACAAACAAACAATAAAAAATTTAGATAGAAAACATAACTTTTTCCATCATTGTCCAAAAAAATATAAACTACTTAGCTGGGATAACATGGTCAAATACTCAAATCTATGCCTAATATACAAGATTCATGGTCTATAATCCCCTCCACTTAGCCATTTCATTCCCATCCGTACAGTCGAACAGAGCAGAACCAGCGAGAGTGGATTGTATCATGCCCTTTAGGAAAAGTACATTTGGTCAAGCCACCTTTTCGGTCTCTGCAGCTACTGAATGGAATTATATACCCTCCACCATCCGAAATCTTAACACGTACCACACATTTAAGATACAGCTGAAGAAATGGCTTATTGACAACCAGCGCTGTGAGCACTGACTCTCTCTGCTCCTAACGGCCTCTTACCCCATGTTGTGTCCTGTCTCTGATGTATGATTTTTGTGTATGCTGTGTTTGTCTGGGATGACTGATTGTTTTGTCGTTCATGCTTCTGATGTATACTGTATATTGTGTAATACTTTTATAGATTGTGTGCTATTTTTTTGTAATGTTTTGTAACAAAAACATTTTTATACCTTATTTTTAACCTGACTTTTAACATCTGTCATGGGCCTTCAGATGAAAAATAGATTGTTGTCTTTCTGACTTTCAATATGCACTGTCCCTGAAATAAATAAATAAAATAAAAAATAAATAAATACCAACAGCAGTTGTGTGGTGTAATATTTCTATGTGAAGGGTTGTTTTTGTGTGCTTAGGTTATTTTTCACTTTGAGGGGGTTTGTGTTACTTATCTTAGGATTTATAGTTATGCATGGATGAGAATATGTTATGATAACACAGTTAGGACCATGGGAAGGTAAAAGAGAAAACATGATGTCAAAAATGTATGGTTTAAATCATGATAAGGTGGTTGTGCAAACACACACAGGGAAAATTTACTGGACAGGACAGAGAGTCTTTGTCTGGAGAAACCAGGTTTCAAAGGAAGAAGATGCTGATGAGGAGGGGTCCTCAAAGCCCTAACAAAATAAGACATAAATAAACTGTCATGTGAAAACTGTATAAAAGCTTGGGTCTAATGTACAATCATTAGTAGAGAGGGTGTGTCTACTCGGGTCGTTTATTGTGTTGGTTGTGAACAAAAAAGACTCTGTGGCATTGAAATGTTGGTGCGTTCATGACTTATTCCATCAGATTGTGCCAAAGACTGAGGTCAGGTTTTTGGACACAACAGATGCTCACCAAAATAATTGAAAAAAGCGACAGTAAATGTCTCGACCATTGGAGTCCGATAAGCCTGTAGTGTCCACAAGACACTACGGGCTTCAATGAGCTTGAACAGTTAAAGGGGTAGGAAGTTCTGGTACACTAATGCCAGATTCCTGTTGTAAGGTCTTATTATAATATATAATATAAATAAATCTTATCATAATATAAGGCACCCTCCCAGTCAATGTTGAGTTCCATTAGCTCCTTCAAGACAAATAGGCAGTAGCTCAGGGGTAGAGCAGTTGTCTTTCAACCAGAAGGTAGGTGGTTCGGTTCCTGCTCTCCCCACAGTTCATACTGTCGTTGTGTCCTTGGGCAAGACACTTAACCCACCTTGCCTCCAGTGGCTGTAACACTGGTAATTACTGTAGAACAATGTAAGTCGCTTTGGATAAAAGCGTCAGCTAAATGAATAAATGTAAATGTAAATGTAAATAAAATTGAATAATGCAATAATGTAGCGTATAAAGAACACACTATGCATGCTGTTTGGTAGCAGGTCCAAATGCCATAACTGCTGAGGTATTATGTTTCCTTCAGTGTGAAGAGGATGTTGGTCCCATCCCTCTGTAAAAACGTCTTTACGGAGACGGGGAAGAAAAACAAAATGCACAAGGAAAAGATGCAGTGTGTTTTAAATGTCCAATATTCTATCTTCTTCAAGGCTGTGCAAAAGATTGCAATATTTCCTTGTGACTGTAGTTCACACATCATGCCGTAGTCTTTCCATTCTGAAGCGATCAGAGATCACACAGCTCATACACCACATCAGTGACAGAGGAAATATCCAATATTAAAGGTTGACTGACATACCAGAACCCCTTATGGACATTTTAAAACCAAGGACCGTTACGTCGTCCGGTATGGCGCAACCGGGGCCCCACCCTGGAGCCAGGCCTGGGGTTGGGGCTCATATGCGAGCGCCTGGGAGTTTGCCCAACCAGTCCGCGTGTGCTTTGTGGATCTGTAGAAGGCATTCGACTGTGTCCCTCGTGGTGCCCTGTGGGGGGTGCTCTGGGAGAATGGGGTCCGGGGCCCTTTGCTAAGGGCTATCCGGTCCCTGTACGACCGGAGCAGGAGGTTGGTTCGCATTGCCGGCAGTAAGACAGACCTGTTCCCGGTGAATGTTGGACTTCGGCAGGGTTGCCCTTTGTCACCGGTCCTGTTCATTATCTTTATGGACAGGATTTCTAGGCGCATCCAGGGGCCAGAGGGAGTCTGGTTTGGGGATTACAGGATTTTGTCTCTGCTTTTTGCAGATGATGTTGTTCAAAAAAAAATAGAAAGGAAGTAGAATTCAGTGTTTGTCAGTCAGGTGTTGACGGAAAAGTTGTGTTTTTTAAAGATGGCTACAGAATCTGCTGATCTTGTAGCAGCTGGTAGATCATTCCACCAATGTGGAACAGATCAGAGAAAGTACGTGAGAGTGATTTTTTTCTTTTTTGGGATGGTACCACCGGACGTTGTTCATTTGCAGAGCGCAGGGATCTGGTAGGAACATAGGTCTGTATCAGTGAGTGAAGATATGAGGGGGCAGAACCAGTGGTGGTCTTGTAGGCCAAGAGCATAGCTTTGAACTTAATGCGGGCATCAACCGGGAGCCAGTGTAACCTAGTGAAGAGAGGAGTTACGTGTGCTCTCTTCAGTTCTTTAAAGACCAATCTTGCTGCTGCATTCTGAATAAGCTGTAGAGGTTTGGTTGTGCAGGCAGGGAGTCCAGCCAGAAGAGCATTGCAATAATCCAGTTTGGACAGGACAAGAGCCTGGACTAGGATTTGCGTAGAGTGCTCCGATAGGAAAGGTCTAATTTTCCTAATGTTGTAGAGGATGAATCTACAGGACCTGGTGGTGCTGGCAACATGACTTGTGAAGTTTAGTTGATCATCAATTACCACTCCCAGATTTCTGGCAGTGCTGGACGGTGTAATGGTTGATGAGCCTAGTTGAATGGAGAGGTTGTGGTGGGTCTTTGGGTTGGCAGGAATCACTAGAAGTTCTGTTTTTCCAAGGTTCAGCTGCAGGTGATGGTCCTTCATCCAAAGTGAGATGTCACTCAGGCACGCCGAGACACGAGCAGAGACCGTTGGATCATCAGGTTGAAATGACAAGTGGAGTTGAGTGTCATCTGCATAGCAGTGATAGGAAAAGCCATCCTTCTGAGTGACAGAGCCAAGGGATGTCATGTAAATGGAAAAAAGTAGCGGTCCAAGCACCGAGCCCTGAGGCACCCCTGTATTGAGATGTTGGGACTCAGAGACCTCGTTTCTCCAGGATACTCTGAATGACCTATTTGAGAGGTATGACTTAAAGGGACAAGAAGATGTGATGGTTAACATTGTCAAAGGCAGCAGACAGATCCAGTAAGATGAGTACAGATGACTTGGATGTTGCCTTTGCCAGTCTCAGGGCTTCGATGACTGAGAGCAGTGCAGTTTCGGTGGAATGTCCGCTCTTGAACCCAGACTGGTTCTGGTTCAGGAGGTTGTTTCGTGTGAGAAAGGAGGAGAGCTGGTTAAACACAACTCGCTCCAGAGCTTTGGCAGTAAAGGGAAAGAGGGAAACCGGTCTGTAGTTTTCTAACAGTGAAGAGTTGAGAGTGGGTTTCTTCAGTAGTGATGTGATGCAGGCCTCTTTGAAAGCTGTGGGGAATGACCCAGTGGAGAGAGATGAGTTGATGATGTGGGTGAGAGCAGGCACGACAGATGGAGAGATGACCTGAAGGAGATGTGTGGGGATGGGATCTAGCGGACAGGTGGTAGGGTGGTTAGAACTAATGACCTTGGAAAAGTCTGGAAACTAATGACCTGGAAACGTTCAGTTAGAGGAGAAAAGGAGGGGAGCAAACACGTATCGGGGGTGTGACGACCCAGCTCCTGAACTTCCCCTTTAAGAGGGTTGGCTTGTGTGGAGTGGGTGGGTCGTCAGGTGTGGTTTACCTGAGAGAGGGGAGGGGCTTAGAGTATATAAATAGGCTAGCCTGCCTTTGCTCTCTCTCTCTCAATCTCTGGGTCTTTCAGGTGAGCCACCATCTTTGGATAAAACCTTTTGTTTGTTTGTCTGTCATAGTAAATCAACTGACTTAATAAATCAATTGGAAATTTACCTTGTTGGTCTGTGTGGATTCCTCTTTTTGTTGCTAACCTGAGCTAGTTGGTAACAAATGGAGGCTCGTCCAGGATACTTTTTGGAATTTTGTGGTTTTTCTACTCATAGTATTCAGTACTTTTATTGAGTGTTTTGAGTATGAAGAAACTGTTGGAGAGGAAAGTTTCACACAGTGAGAAGGTGGCTCATGTAGAGAGGTTTTATTGTTGTCACAGTTCAGTAAGCTACTTAAAAATTATTTGATTGGTGTGATGCAGCCATGATTGTTTGGAAGGGGGAATAGTTCCTAATAGGCTTAAGAACGTAGCCCAGGAAACTGGACACGTTATTTTGTGTTTTAGTTTGTTATTTTTGTACTGGCACGTGATTGGAGCAGTTGTCTCGGGTACACAAGCGTGACTGTCTAGGAGAGTCGCCAGCTTGCTGGTTGCTTGGCCGGGTCATTGGTAACTGTGTTTAAAACACCCACCACAAGTCTGGTATGAAGACTAGGGCTGAGTTAGCTAGCTAGTTTCTGGCTAGGTAGATAGCTAGTGGGGCTGCCTCCTTCCTTCAAGGCTGTAAGCATATTAGGCATTGGTGGTTATCTTAAAATCCAGAGTAAATGCATTGTGGGTTCTGGTTTAGTGGCTTTTTTTAGTGTTATTGTAGTCATTATTCAGCTGTGAGGCTACATACACTTGTATGGACATGGCATCGGTTGCTGACTTTTTTGAAAACCCAAGTGAGAGAGCTTTGAGAGCATTAAGTAAGAAGCAGTTGGTTGATGTGGCCAAGCATTTTGACATTGTTTTCCCCAAACAATCCAGGAGAAATTCCATTTTTGATATGGTGAGGAAGGAGCTCAATGAGCAAGGTTTCTTTGAAGGCTCCAGTGAAAAAATGGAAGACTTTTGTAGTCCTGGTACTTCTAAACTGATATCTACTCCTTCTGGTGGGCTAGTATCTGGTTTAACTTTTGAGCAACAGAAAGAACTATTAATGTTACAGCATAAACAGGCTTTGGAATTGGAACGTGAAAGGGCAAAAGAACATTGTTCTGCCCTTTGGTTAAAAATGTTAAAATGTTTGTAATAACAGTTCATATTTCATAATTCATTTGTTGCACGTCATAGTAAAAACAGTAATCAACTAAAATCATTTTATGTGTAAACAGTATTAGTTTACTTGTGCTTTATTGTGAAGGCTTTGTTAGTCACTGCAATGCATTATGGGTAGAAGAAATACATGAGAAAAAACCAAAACGTGTTGTCAGCTACTCATGTGCAAGCTACTCCATGCAATCCACAACTTACCCTACACCTCCGAAATCAATGGCTGTAAGTTTATTAGTTGTTTAAGAGCTAAAGTAACAAATATCTAACTTTTATATTATTTATAAGCACTGTTGAAGATCGTTTTTATACATGTTTAGACCTAGCCCTTGACCAATGCTAGCTTAAAAACGTGCAATTGTGTGACTGTATTAACATTTAACGGAGCTATTCATGCATATTTATGACCTCATTAGCATAACAAAAGATCGCTAAAGTATTTATAATCATTATACTTAGGGAGGTCACACTTTATTCATGTTCAATGTATGGTGTTGTTGCTTACTATTCTCTGCATTGTAATTATTTAGCCAATTAAGAGCTAATGGTTGTTTTTTCTATTTCCTGTTTATGTATTTCAGTTTCACTCATAATTTTCATCTGTCTTGAGAAGACCGTAAATAAAGGAGCAAAGCGCTCGGATCCTGGCTCATGAAAATTGAGTTTGGCTTGCTGTTTATCTACGTTAACATACTGGGTGTATAAAACACGTAGTGGGAACAGTACAGTGAAAAGCCATTTGCGTCAGTTGGTGAAAGGTGAAATACAAGACACAGCCATGGACAACAGTCAGGAAGGAAGCAGCGTGGATGATAAAGCTTTCTCCGAAGCCAGCCACAGCCCTTCAGCTTCATCCAAGGCTCCATCTAAAGCTAACTCTAAACGCTCACTTTCTGCAAAGTCCTCTGTTGTTGAAGCAGCTACTAGAGCCCGGGCCTCAGCTGAAGCTGCACTAACTAAAGCTGCCTACACTAAAAAACAATTGGAAATCAAGAGGCAAAAGGCAAGGCTAGAATTAGAAAAAGCTACACTAGAAGCAGATTTAGAGGTATTAGAGATAGAGAAGGAGGCAGCGGCCGCTACAGCAAGAGCTGAAGTTTTAGAAGCAGCTGCGGCCGCAGAACAGGACATAGTGAGCATAAGAAGCTCAGTTTCACCACGACTAGTCCAACAAAGAACGGAAGAGTATGTGCAACGCCAAACCCATCTAAGTAAGTCTCCAGAAAACACCACTCCAAAGTCATCGCCAGCGTTCACATCAGTTAGACCCACACACAACATCTCTTCAGCAGTGGACAACAACGCTCACATGATAAATCTACCTTCAAGCCCACAAAGGGACGAAACGAGGCTATATAGTATTCCTTCTCACGATACCAGTAACCCACCTATGATAGACTTTGCTAAATTCCTGGCACGAAGAGAGTTAATAACTACAGGTCTCTTTAAGTTTGATGACACCCCAGAGAGTTTTAGAGCATGGCAGTCATCCTTTCTGAATGCAACTGAAGATGTTGGGCTTACATACAGCGAAGAATTAGACCTTCTCGTGAAGTGGCTTGGTAAAGAGTCCTCTGAACATGTTAAAAGAATTCGAGCTGTCTATGCCACTAACCCCAAAGCCGCCCTACAGCTGTCATGGGACAGACTACAAGAATGCTATGCTACACCAGAAATAGTCGAAAATGCCCTATTCAAGAAACTGGACAATTTCCCCCGTCTCTCCAACAGAGACAACATTAAGCTAAGGGAGCTTAGCATTTGCTCATGGAGCTACTGGTTGCTAAAAATGAAGGCTATCTTCCAGGCCTCGCCTACCTCGACACTCCACGTGGGATAAAGCCTATAGTTGAAAAACTGCCTCCAGGGTTACAAGAAAAATGGGTCCACACTGGTTCAAAATACAAACAGGAACACCAAGTGACATTCCCTCCCTTCTCGTTCTTTGTAGACTTTGTCCAAGGCCAAGCCAAAGCCAGAAATGACCCAAGTTTCGCCTTAACATTCAGCAGCCAGCCTTATAACAAAGGTGAGAAAACCACAATCAAACACGTTGGCTACAAAACAATATCAGTGCACAAGACTGACGTTAATGCAAATGTTGACACAAATACAACAGATGAAGATCTGACACGGTACTGCCCAGTTCACAAGAAAACACATCCCCTGGCTAAATGCAGAGCCTTCAAGATGAAAACACTTGTAGAACGACGAAACATACTTAAAGAACACAAACGGTGCTTCAGATGTTGTTCACCAAAACATACAGTAAAGGACTGTCAAATAATACTCAAGTGTAGCGAGTGTCAAAGCGAAAAACACTGCTCTGCCATGCACCCTGACACAACCCAACGACCTCAGTCGCCATCTACAGCTGAGCCAGAGGTAGAGACCGAAAGCAGCAGTTCATCTGAGGTAACATCACGGTGTACTGAAATCTGTGGTGAAGGTAGCCCTCCTCGCTCCTGCGCTAAGATCTGTCTTGCTCGAGTCTTCCCCAAAGGCCAACCGGAACGTTCTGTCAAGATGTATGTTATCCTTGATGATCAGAGCAACCGATCCCTGGCTCATACTGAATTTTTCAAACTCTTTCAAATTAAAGGCAGCCTATCGCCATATAGTATGAAAACATGTGCAGGTTTAACAGAGATGGTTGGAAGGAGAGCTATGGGATTCCAAATTGAGCCACTAGGTGGAGGACTATGTCTTGACCTCCCACCTCTCATTGAATGTAATGACATAATGAACAACAGAGAAGAAATACCAACTCCTGAAGTCGCCCTTGCATATGCTCACTTAAAACATCTTGCCCCTCACATTCCCAACCTTGACCCTAACGCTCAGATGGTAATCCTACTGGGTAGAGACATCGTACGAGTCCACAAAGTCCGACAGCAAGTCAATGGTCCCCACAATGCTCCCTTTGCCCAGCGCTTAGACCTAGGCTGGGTAATTGTTGGTGAAGTGTGTCTCGACAATGCTCACAAGCCAACCGTAAATGTTTTTAAAACTCACATCCTCCACAATGGACGTCCATCTCTCCTCACCCCTTGCCATAACAGCATCAACGTAAAAGAGAAACCATGCTATGGCGGGGAGCTTAGGAATGGCCTCTCTACACGCAGCACAAAACACACTCCAGCCAGAGAGAAGCTCGGGCACGGGGTCTTTGAATGCACAGAGAGCGACAACAAATGTGCCATGTCCTTTGAGGACGAGATATTCCTGAAAATTATGGAGAAAGAAGTCCATCAGGATGAGATGAATAACTGGGTCGCACCCTTGCCATTCAGGTCTCCTCGTCTCCCACTCCCAAACAATAGGGATCAAGCAGTGTCCAGACTCGCTTCATTGAGACGCACATTGACCAGAAATTCTGAAATGCGGCAGCAATTCTTTGAGTTTATGGAAAAACTTTTCAAGAACAAGCATGCAGAGATCGCGCCACCCATTAACAATTGTGACGATTGCTGGTACTTGCCTATTTTTGGGGTATATCACCCTCAGAAATCCGGGCAAATACGAGTTGTCTTCGATTCAAGTGCTCAGCAATTTGGTGTCTCTCTTAATTCAGTGCTGCTAACAGGGCCGGACCTCAATAACACCCTCCTAGGTGTGCTGATCCGGTTTCGAAAAGACCTTATCGCAGTTACTGCAGATATTCAGCAAATGTTCTATGGATTTCTTGTGAGGCACGACCACAGAGACTATTTAAGGTTCCTATGGCACAAGGACAATGATCTGTCTAAAGAAATACAGGAATTCCGCATGCGAGTACACGTTTTCGGAAACAGCCCATCCCCTTCAGTCGCCATCTATTGTTTACGGAGAGCTGCCCAAAAAGGCGAGCCAAAATTTGGAGCCGACACAAGGCAGTTTGTTGAAAGACACTTTTACGTAGACGACGGGTTGATATCGCTTCCCACTGAGTCAGCAGCTATAGACCTGCTAAAACGCACTTGTGCATCCTTGGCTGAATCAAATCTCAAGCTTCATAAAATTGCCTCAAACAGCCTTTCAGTCATGCAAGCCTTTGAACCTGAAGATCTGGCCACGGGCATCAAAGACTTAAGTCTACACGAAGATTCTCTACCTACACAAAGAAGCCTGGGCCTATGCTGGGACATAAACACAGACACTTTCACATTCAAGGTAGCTGTTAATGACAAGCCCTACACACGTCGCGGGGTACTCTCCGTCATTAACAGTATCTTTGACCCCCTCGGGTTAGCAGCACCAGTGACAATTAAAGGCAGGCTGTTGTTACGTGAACTTGCCAATGGAGTCCAGGATTGGGATTCCCCTCTCCCTAAAGACCAAGCGGACACATGGGAAACATGGAAAATGTCACTTAAAGATCTAAGTAACCTTCAGGTCCCACGCTGCTACACACAGGCCTCCCTCTGCAAGTCAGTCTACACCGAGTTGTGTGTCTTTTCTGATGCTTCAAGCTGGGCGATAGCAGCAGTAGCTTATTTAAGAAGTGTTACTCAAGAAGGACATTGTGAACTTGGGTTTGTACTTGGAAAATCAAAACTGTCACCAAAACCAGAGCCCACAATACCTCGCCTTGAACTGTGTGGCGCTGTTCTAGCAGTCGAGATGGCCGAGCTCATCTTAGATGAGCTGGATTTCAAACCAGACGCTGTGAAATTCTACTGCGACAGTAAAGTGGTTCTTGGATATATTTGCAATGACTTTAAACGTTTCTATGTGTATGTCCATAACCGTGTTCATCGTATACGTCAGGCCACATCCCCTGAACAATGGCACTATGTCACTTCAGAGCAAAACCCAGCTGATCTGGCGACCAGGTCTGTACCCGCGTCACAGCTTATGGACACCATGTGGTTCAAGGGACCGGACTTCCTCTACAAACCCCCTGAACCTGAGGTACATGAGTCTTTCAACCTGATGAACCCTGAAAAGGACGTAGAAATCAGACAAGTCACTACCCTTGCTACCCGCATTGAAGAAAAGAGCCTCACGCCAGAACGCTTTCTACGTTTTTCTACATGGAGCTCACTATTACGTGCCACTTCCTTTTTGATTCACCAGGCACGTTCTCACATGTCAGCAAACTCCAGCTTCTCATCAAATCACATTTGTAAAGGATGGCATCGTTGTGACAAGCCACGCACCCCTGATGAACTGGAAGCTGCCAAAAGGATCATCCTTGAGTCTGTTCAGAGAGACACTTACCCTGATGAGTATGCTACTCTCCAAGCCAAAAAAGATGTTCTCAGTTCGAGCCCCATCTTGAATCTTGATCCCTATTTGAGTGACAGACTTATAAGGGTCGGAGGACGTCTTAGACATGCCTCTCTAGAAGCAGAGGTAAAAAATCCAATCATTCTCTCAAATCAACACCATGTAACCAAGCTGCTAGCGAGACATTACCATGAAAAAGTCATGCACCAAGGAAGGCAGTTCACAGAGGGAGCCATAAAACAAGCTGGACTCTGGATTGTAGCGGGTAAAAGACTAATCTCATCTATTATCCATCACTGTGTAACATGCCGAAAACTCAGAGGGAAATTAGAAACGCAGAAAATGTCAGATCTTCCGCCAGAGAGACTTGATACATCCCCACCTTTTTCCTATGTAGGCCTGGATGTATTCGGCCCGTGGTCAGTTGTCACTCGACGCACACGCGGTGGTGCAGCACAAAGTAAAAGGTGGGCCATTCTGTTCACATGCATGACCACTAGAGGTGTACACATCGAAGTCATCGAGTCAATGGATGCCACCAGCTGTATAAATGCATTGCGCAGGTTCTTTGCCATCAGAGGTCCAGCAAAGCAACTCCGGTCAGACAGGGGGACCAACTTCATCGCTGCCAGCGGGGAACTAGGCATGACACAACCCGACGAGAAACAGCCCAGCATTGTTTGGTATCTCCATAGCAATGGTTGCACATGGAAGTTCAATCCTCCACATGCTTCTCATATGGGAGGTGTCTGGGAGAGGATGATCGGAATGACACGCAAAATACTGGACTCTATGCTTTTGCAGAATAAACACACTGGTCTGACTCATGATGTACTATGTACCTTAATGGCCGAGGTATCATCCATAATCAATGCAAGGCCGTTAGTCCCGATCTCATTGGACCCTTCTTCGCCATTCCTGCTTTGCCCTGCAATGCTTTTGACTCAAAAGTCACACTTGCCTCCTCCACCAGGGGACTTCACTGGAAAGGATCTACTGAAGAGTCAGTGGAAGCAAGTACAGGCACTTGCCAATGTATTCTGGAGGCGCTGGAGGAACGAATATCTCAGCACTCTCCAGTTGAGGCGCAAGTGGCATAGAACACATCGCAACCTGCAACCAGGTGACATTGTGCTACTAAAACAAAGCCAAGCACCCAGGAATGAATGGACAATGGCCATAGTCACATCTATCTTTCCAAGTAGTGATGGGAGAGTTCGGAAGGTCGAGGTGAAGACATCGTCTCAGGGCATCTCAAAGACTTACCTGCGTCCTATCTCTGATGTTATCGTTCTCCTAGAGAATGATCAGAAGTGACTGTTGAAGGTAGTATAGTGGCATTAGTAGCCTAATGCCAGACGGGGAGTGTTCTGCCCTTTGGTTAAAAATGTTAAAATGTTTGTAATAACAGTTCATATTTCATAATTCATTTGTTGCACGTCATAGTAAAAACAGTAATCAACTAAAATCATTTTATGTGTAAACAGTATTAGTTTACTTGTGCTTTATTGTGAAGGCTTTGTTAGTCACTGCAATGCATTATGGGTAGAAGAAATACATGAGAAAAAACCAAAACGTGTTGTCAGCTACTCATGTGCAAGCTACTCCATGCAATCCACAACTTACCCTACACCTCCGAAATCAATGGCTGTAAGTTTATTAGTTGTTTAAGAGCTAAAGTAACAAATATCTAACTTTTATATTATTTATAAGCACTGTTGAAGATCGTTTTTATACATGTTTAGACCTAGCCCTTGACCAATGCTAGCTTAAAAACGTGCAATTGTGTGACTGTATTAACATTTAACGGAGCTATTCATGCATATTTATGACCTCATTAGCATAACAAAAGATCGCTAAAGTATTTATAATCATTATACTTAGGGAGGTCACACTTTATTCATGTTCAATGTATGGTGTTGTTGCTTACTATTCTCTGCATTGTAATTATTTAGCCAATTAAGAGCTAATGGTTGTTTTTTCTATTTCCTGTTTATGTATTTCAGTTTCACTCATAATTTTCATCTGTCTTGAGAAGACCGTAAATAAAGGAGCAAAGCGCTCGGATCCTGGCTCATGAAAATTGAGTTTGGCTTGCTGTTTATCTACGTTAACATACTGGGTGTATAAAACACGTAGTGGGAACAGTACAAACATGAATTTGAGCTTGAAAAGCTAAGAAATGAGGCTCGGCTCCGTGAGGAAGAGTTGAGACAGCAACAGGAGTAACAGAGTCTAGAGCACTATAGGCTAGACCTCATCAGAGATGGTAAATTGCATGATCCAACTTTACCTCCCTAGAGCCTAGCAATCATTTTGATGTTTCTGTTAATCTAAGACTTCTGCCCAAGTTTTCAGAACAAGACCCTGACACATTCTTTGTACTTTTATTGCAGTGTGTGCTTAGTGGGAAAGCGCAGCAAGCATTTTCTGCATTAAATGCTGTTGACAGTAAAAACTATAAAAAAAGTTAAATCTGCAGTGCTGAAGGCTTATGAACTGGTCGCAGAAGCATACAGACAAAAATTTAGAAACTCTAGAAGACAAGAAAACCAGTCTCATGTAGAGTTTGCTCGTGAGCTGGCAATTATGTTTAACCGATGGCAGTCTGCTTGTGAGACTGAAACGTATCCTCAGTTGTGTGAGATGATCTTGTTGGAGCAATTTAAATCAACACTTCCTGAGCGCATCTCCAACTACTGGAATGAACACAAGTCAAAAACTACATCTGAGGCAGCTGTCCTAGCTGATGAATACATGCTGACATCTAAAGGAAATGCTAACTGGAGACTCAAGGAATCCTCATACAGTTATAAGACTTATGTACCGGAGTCAGAGGCATCTGTTAAACCTGTAAAAACATGCAACTATTGTTTAGGGCGTGGACACTGGAAAAATGACTGTCCTGTATTAAAAACTAAAACTAAAACATTTCAAGGAAAGCGTTTCCCTAAACCAATTGCCCTTGCTGTTTCTGTTTCTCCAGCTGAGAAAGCAAAAGCTATTGCTGCAGTGAAAGCTCACACCAAGTCTGAAGATGAGATCCACCCTGAGATTGTTCCGTTGTCTTTGGATACTGACATACAGCTGGTTGACTCGGGTTACCGCCCATATATCTCTAGAGGTTATGTGTCTTTAGCAGGCCACAATGAGAGAGTTCCTGTTAACGTTCTCAGAGATTCGGGGGCCCTCGACTCTTTCATTTCTGCCTCTGTTTTACCATTTTCCTTAAAATCCACAACTGGTGGATTTGCAAAGGTCAGGGGAATGAGTTTAAATATATTGACTGTCCCATTACATAAAGTAATTTTATCGTCTGACCTTGTCACTGATGTGGTTGCTCTAGGGGTTTGTCCTAGTCTACCGGTGGATGGAGTACAGGTTATACTAGGAAATGACCCGGCAGGAGCTCAAATGTGGGCTAAAGGCTCCATTGTTCCTTTGTCCTCTAAAGATGAGAATTCTCCAGCGTGTGTTGTTACTCGTGCTCAGAGTAAACACGCACAACTCTGAAAGGCTCTGAAATCCAAATGTACGTTTTCCTTTGTCTGATTTTGCACCCTCAATCACAAGACATGAGTTAATTGCAAAACAGAAAGTTGACATATCTCTAACAGATCTATTCCTACAGGTTCAGTCCTTAGAGAATTTAGAATATGCAGTATCTGGTTACTGTCTGGATGATGGTATGTTGGTGAGGAAATTGCTTCCTTATCATAATAATCTGGTTGGGGAGATCATCTTTCAAGTAGTAGTACCAACTAAGTTTAGGACCGACATTTAAAAGCAGCTCATTGTGGTGTTGCAGTACACTTTGGTATCAGGAAAACTTATGATAAAGTACTGCGTTACTTCTACTGGCCTAAAATCAAAAAAGATGTGTCTGCCTATGTTAGAACCTGTCACACTTGTCAGTTAACTGGGAAGCCCAACCAGGTTATAAAACCACTACCTTTGAAGCCTATTCCAACAGTTGGTCAACCTTTTGAACATCTTTTAATAGATTGTGTAGGGCCGCTACCCAAATCAAAAACAGGCAGCATATATTTGCTGACTGTGATGTGTCTAAATACGCGTTACCCAGCAGCTTTTCCGCTAAGGAATATCACTACAAAATCTGTTATCAAAGCTTTGTCTCAATTCATTTCAGTTTTTGGTATCCCTAAAGTGATACAAAGTGACCAGGGGACAAACTTTACCTCTAAAATGTTTGCAGAAATTCTTAAAAAGCTACAGGTCAAGCATGTTAAGTCTACGCCATATCATCCAGAGAGTCAGGGAGCTATTGAACGTTTCCATCAGACCCTGAAATCTCTGCTGCGGGCTTACTGTACTGAACTTGATCATGACTGGGAGGAAGGTCTACCTTGGCTCATGCTGGCAGCTAGAGAAGCTACCCAGGCCAGTACAGGGTTTAGTCCTAATGAACTGGTGTTTGGCCATTCTGTATGTGGTCCTTTGGCTTTGTTACAAAGTAATTGGAAAAGTACCCCTCCTCCCACCAACCTTATTGACTATGTCAATGGTTGTATGAAGCTGGGAAAAAGGCAAAAGTAAATTTGGAAATGTCACAAGTAAAGATGAAGAAAATCTTTGATCGTACCACTGTGAAACGTGTTTTTAACCCTGGTGATAAAGTTTTAGCCTTGTTGCCTGTAATAAGTTCTCCTTTTCAGGCCAGATTCTCGGGTCCGTACACTGTTGTTAAGCAAATTTCTGACCAAAACTACATGATCTCAACTCCTGAACGACGTAGAAAGTCACAGTTATGTCACATAAATCTGTTAAAACCACATTTTTCAAGGCATGAGAGTGAAGTTAAACCAGGAGTGGTTGCTGTGCCATTAAGTGATCCATCTCCTTTACCTGGGGTGTCTCTAGATGAAACTGAGGATGAGGGTGCCCCTGATGACTGTGTGTTGCAAGGACGACTAAAAAATTCTGAGTCGCTTAAAAACTTGGAAAAGTTATTGGGTCATTTGTCTGAGCTGAAGAAGGAACAGTTAAAAGATGTAATTCTATCTTTTCCTTCTTTGTTTTCTGACTCTCGCGCACCAATCTGATTAAACATGATATTGATGTAGGTGATGCGACACCGAAATGTCAACGTTTTTATCGGACTTCCCCAGAAAAACAGGAACAGTTGGCGAAAGAAGTACAGTATATGTCGGAAAATAATATAGCTGTCCCCTCCAAATCAAGTTGGGCTTCTCCTTGCCTCTTGGTTAAAAAACCTGATCAAACATTTAGACCCTGCACTGATTTTCGAAAAGTTAACAGGGTTACCAAACCTGACTCGTTCCCTCTGCCACGGCTAGACGATTGTGTTGACAAAGTAGGGTCTGCCAAATTTGTCCGCAAATTTGACCTGTTGAAAGGATATTGGCAGGTTCCCCTGTCAAAAAGGGCCCAGGAGATTTCTGCTTTTATAACATCTTCTGGTTTGTACTCATATACAGTGTTGCCCTTTGGATTAAGGAATGATCCCGCCACTTTTCAAAGGCTGATGAACCGTGTTGTTGCAGACCTAAAAGGCTGTGCTGTCTATTTAGATGATGTGGTCATCTTTAGTGACACATGGGATGAGCATTTACAATGAATTCATGCTTTGTTCAATCGTCTGTTGTGGGCTCAACTTACTGTCAAATTTGGCCAAATGTGAGTTTGCCAAAGGCGCAATAACCTACTTGGGAAAAGTAGTAGGTCAGGGATCAGTTAGACCTATTTGGGCTAAAGTTGAGGCAATAGATCAATTTCCTGTACCATCTTCTAAGAAAGAATTGATGAGGTTTCTTGGAATGGCAGGTTATTACCGGCAGTTCTGCAAAAACTTTTCAACAGTCGCTACTCCACTCACCAACCTTCTAAGCTCTAAAGTTAAGTTTGAATGGACACTTGATTCTCAGAAGGCATCTGAGAAGGTAAAATTATTAGTGTCCTCAGCTCCTGTTTTGGCTGCTCCTCAGCTAAATAAGCCTTTCCAGCTGCAAGTAGACGCTAGTAGTGTTGGTGCAGGGGCTGTCTTGTTGCAGGCTGGTGAGGATGGTTTAGTCCATCCAGTTAGTTTCTTTTCTCGAAAGTTTAATAAACATCAAGTTAACTATTCGATTGTTGAAAAAGAGGCGCTGGCACTGATCTGGGCTTTGCAACACTTTGAGGTGTATGTTGGGGGTGTAGTAAATCCTCTTGTTGTTTTTACGGACCACAACCCTTTAACATTTCTCTACTCCCTACAAAATCCAAATCAACGTCTTATGAGATGGTGTCTGTCTCTACAGCCTTTTAATATTGACATTTGCCATATTAAAGGCACAGACAATGTCTTTGCTGATGCACTATCTCGAGCTGTTTAAATGCTAATGTGTTTGCCTGTCTTGTGTTTACTAATTATTTTCTCTCTTCTCTTAATTTGCTTCTTTAGGTACCAAAGTTGCTGAGTGAGGGGAAACAAATTGGTTAATTACACTGACGGGTGGTTCCATTGGCCAGCTTCTTTGTGAGGGGGGGATGTGACGACCCAGCTCCTGAACTTCCCCTTTAAGAGGGTTGGCTTGTGTGGAGTGGGTGGGTCTTCATGTGTGGTTTAGGTTGAGGGGAGGGGCTTAGAGTATATATATATATATATATATATATATATATATATATATATATATATATATATATATATATATATATATATATATATATATATATATATATATATATATATATATATATATATATATATATATAGGCTAGCCTGCCTTTGCTCTCTCTCTCTCTCAATCTCTGGGTCTTTCAGGTGAGCCACCATCTTTGGATAAAACCTTTTGTTTGTCTGTCATAGTAAATCAACTGACTTAAAAAATCAATTGGAAATTTACCTTGTTGGTCTGTGTGGATTCCTCTTTTTGTTGCTAACCTGAGCTAGTTGGTAACAGGGGTGTGAAAGAGTTCAACAGGTGCTGGCGCAGAAAACTGACTGCTGATGGCAGTTGTTTTCTTTACAAAGAAAGACGCAAAATAATCAGATGTTAACTCTGATGAAGGAGGGGGAGCAGGCGGACAAAGGAGGGCAGAGAAGGTTTTAAAGAGAGTGCGTGAGTCAGGTGAGTTGAAGATCTTAGAATGGTAGTAGTCAGTTTTTGCAGAAGTGACATCAGCAGAGAAATTAGAGAGGAGAGACTGGTAGATAGAGAGGTCAGTGAGATCTTTTGACTTGCGCCATTTTCTCTGAGCTGACCGGAGGCTGCTGCGATGCTCGCGTAGAACATCGGATAACCAGGGGGCAGACGAGGATGTACGGGCAGGTCTGGATGTAAGAGGGCATAAGTTGTCCAGGCAGGATGTAAGAGTGGAGCACAGAGTGTTTTATTGCCCTGTCATAACGACAATATCGATGAATAGGGGACCAATGGGCTGATTACATCCATTTTATTTACAATCTATGCTTGAAATGCGCCACTGAGAGAGGAAGTCACCCTACCAAAATAAAACATTTGGGAGCAGTGTGTTGTTCCGCTCTATGAAAATAAAATGTCAAAATGATAAAATTCACACATAAATATTCTGAGAATTATATTAAAAATATTCTAGAATACAACTCTGGAAATGAAACCAAATAGTAAGTAAGTAAGTGCATTTTAAACTCCGCTACATGTATGTATTCCTTTGTTCACTAAGACCAAAATAGAAATATTGACAGTAAAACTAGTACTTGATACTTTAATCAGCACAAATTTAATACTGAGAAAAATATGGTAAGATTCAAATTGAAAGGCCATCAAATTGAGAGTTTATGATTTTGATATGATTTGCTGTAATCTCTGTGGCTTCTTCTTAGTTGACATGTATAACCAATCAAAACCTGAGCTGTGAGGGAGAAGCTCCAGAAGGACCAGTAGGTACGGTAGGAGAATAGGGACTGGTGCCACGCTGGGATTTGAGCATCTGGGGTCATGACCTGCATCATCAAGAGGGTTTCCCAGCACTGCTTTGAGAAATCAGATGTTTAACTGTTTTTTTTTTTTTTGAGCAACAAGGTTTTTGAGTCTGGAGGGAATGGAATGGAGAGGCATGAAAAAAGAAGAGGATATGCATTGCTCCTGGCATGGGGACAGGACCAGAGAATCACGTCGGAGGAGCAGCAACCGTGGACCTGGAAAGCCATTTGTGGAGCTGGTTCCAGTTTAGCGACAGAATGGACAAAGAGAGAGGAAGAAAAGCAGGGCACCTGACGTTGGAGGAGCCAAGGTGCGAGAAGCATTCGTGTCATAGCAGTAGAAGATGTCAGTGTGATGATGTTTGTCGTGTCTGATTCTGACCCCTCAGCCTTCAGCACGATTGTATGTAACAACTCATGAACACACAAGCAGTTCAATGCTATAGAGCCTTTATTGCATCTACAAACAAACAACCTGAGTAGACTTTCTCCAGCTCTACTGAAGATCGTACATTGAACTTGAGTTTTTATACATTTTACCATGACAGCTTTTACAATTTACAACATTTTCTTCAGTGGGCAAAGGACCCCCTCCTTCTAATGGCCCCTCCATTCTTCCTCTTAACCTTTGTCCTAGTTCCCTTGAGATCCCTCTGGTACTAGGCACCCATGTCTCTATCTTCAACTAGATCTTCCCTGTGTGTGTGTGTGTGTGTGTGTGTGTGTGTGTGTGTGTGTGTGTGTGTGTGTGTGTGTGTGTGTGTGTTAAACTAATCATGTTTTAACCGTACACTGACATCATGTTTTCTCTTTTCTATTAACATTTTTCTAGATGTATTAGAGCTGGTCTTGGAGATGGTTAAAGATACAAATCAAACCCTTATACCGAACTGCTAACACTGCCTCATACATTCCTACTACGCTGTTCAGGTCATGTTAGTCCTGCTCATGACATGTCTCTCATGCTAATCCCAAAGTCCCTCTGTTTAAAAAAAGGCATGTGAAGAAGAGGTTACAATTTGCCAAGAACACATCAACTGGCTTAAAGAGAAATGGAGGAAAATTTTGTGGACTGATGAGAGTAAAATTGTTTTTTTGGGGTTTAAGGGCCACAGACGGTTTGTGAGACAATCCCCAAACTCTGAATTTATAAGGAAGGACTGAGGACTCAAATGCTCAAAGACAGTGAAGGTAAGTGTTTCTTTATTAAAGCCACCAGACAGAGACACAGACAGGAAGCTACAGATATGGGCCGAGGGCTGGAGTCGAGCCGGGAACTGGACCAAGCTGGAGAGTAGGAACAAGGACTGGAACTGAGCTGGAACTGAGTACGTAAGTCAGACAACAAGAAAGATGTTTTGAGGCTGAAAGTTCACACAAGGTATGCTGAATGATCTGGCAGAGAAGAGGTGGACAGAAGAGGTTTAAATACCTCACTAATGGCAATAGGCTGCAGGTGCTTGGAACAGGTGGCAGTGATGAGGTGAAGAAGAGAGGAGAGAAGTGGAGCAGATCCATGAGAGAAACAGAGTGGATCTGACAGAATTCAAGCCACAGTACACAGTGAAGACAGTGAAGCAAGCATCATAATATGGGCATGTTTCTCCTACAATGGTGTTGGGCCTATTTATCGCATACCATGGATCATGGATCAGTTTGCATATGTCAAAACACTTGAAGAGGCCATGTTGTCTTATGCTGAAGAGGACATGCCCTTGAAATGCCCTTTGTTTCGACAAGACAATGACCCCAAACCAAGCGTCTCTCATGGAACCTCCTAAATGGTCCTCAAGTAAGAGCACCGCCATACGGCAAAATACAGTGAAATACAGCGATATACTGCAGTCCACTAGAGGCAGGCTCCAAAAGCGGAAATATAAATAGAAACCCAATGGCAACTTTACTGGTATTATTATGGCATTAATATTACCATAATAATATTGGTAAATAGGGGACCAATGGGGGGATTACAGCCATGTTTATTTACAATCTATGCCCCAAACACTCTAGTAACTAAGCAAAGTCTTGGTTTCAAACCAACCAAATTAATGTTATAGAGTGGCCAGCCCAATCACTGGACCTTAATCCAATCGCTATTTCTGAAGCAAAAGCAAGAAATTTAAATTAATTGTGGACTGTTGTTAAAGAATCATGAGGTGGAATAACATCTGAGAGGTGCCACAAGTTGGTGCCAGACAGATGTGAAGCAGTTTTAAAAAAACTGTGGTCATACAAATAAATATTAGTTTAGTAATTCACAGGATTGCTAAATTCTAGAAACAAAAACGTTTGTGCAAAAATTTGAGTTTGTACAGTCAACAGCAGACGCTGCTATTTTTTTTAACACACCCCTTTCAACTAATTGCCCAATTGCACAGCCTTAAGAGCGTGCATATCATGAATGCTGGGTCTTGTTTGTTTTCTGAGAATCTACTGCAACTTGTTTACCACGTAGCAGTAAAAAATATACTAAAAACCTGGGTTATTTTGGTTAGTCACATTGTACTGCAATTATCTTTAACAATACTGCAATACCTACTACCAATAATAATTATGGCAAACATATTTCAATTTTAAATGCATTTATTTTTGGAAGTTTTCTGAGAGTAAAATTCCGTCAGATTTATCACTTCTTTATAATTGCTCATTTGGTTTGTGCTTCAGCGCTGCCTCTGTCTGTTCTCCCTCCACCCTCCTCTTTCCCTCACACAGCCCCAAATTGATCTCAGATCTGCCGTGAGTCTGATTGGCTGTGATTCTGTGAAAGGAATCAACGGAAATCGCAGCGCGCAAGTTTAACTGAGACTTATTGTGGAGATGCTGCTTTATTAACATTTTCACTTGTACAATTAGGTGCTCTAATAATAAATAAAAATTCAGAGACAGAGTAATGACAAAAAAGTTTGTGAAGTCTGAGTGTGGACAGACTACAGCCTTAATGAATAAAGAAGGTATTTAGTTCCATTTTCCACAGAAAGTAAGATATGTCGCTAATCAGTGCTAACAATAAAGCTAATATGGCTAATACTCGGTTCTGAGACTTTTAAGCAGCGTTGATAAAACTATTATTTGTCAGAGACTGAAAGCAGAGGAGTAAAGTAAGGAGGAATTCTCTCACCTGTTAGAGCCAAATGAGGAGGTTACATCCACAGTCTGTGTAAATCTGACTCTAAAACATAAGGTAGGCTCATTTTCAAATTACCATCTACTGTTCTCAGAACTTAGATCTCTGTAGTTTTTCAAACATAAATGTGAGTGTGAGAGGTCAATGGAGTTGACACTGAGACAAAAATGAATTATCCCACAATGTAAACTATTTAGAATTATTTTAACCCAATGTGACCACGCCAAAATTTGCAAAATGGCAAAAAGCAAAGTATCTGGACTAAACAGACGCTACTACCTGTTGTGTGCTAAATCATGTTTCCACTCCCTTCCACCAGATGTCAGACAACCTGTACTTTGTTTCTGGCTTACTATTACCATGTGTTGCCATTAATCTTGCCCTTTATCTTGGAGCTGGGACCCTACTGGAGAACTGCAGACAACCTTCAGGTGCAGGGTTACCCACCTGTGCCTCTTGGACCACTCTCTCCCCTTGCCAAAAATCAGCCCACACCATAGTTCCTCTCAGTCGGGGTCAGTCGTTGAAAGAACTGGAAAAGAACTGCCCCAACGCCAGAGTCCGCAGCCCTACAGCAGAGTTTGTCGTAGAAGTGGCTACGACAAAATCTGCTGTGAGGCTGGGATAAAATAAGACAGAAGCAGAACAAAACAAACATTTCAACTTGGCAAAAGCTGAAATCAGCTTCAGGTGACCATTCAAACTGATTAGCGGATGATAGCTTAGTGAGAGGGGCTACAACTCTACTATAATCACAAATAAATCTACAATAGAAAAAAATAGCAAAATCCAGGTATCTCTGATGCTGCTTTCTGTCTGATGGTGTGGCCACTCAGCCACTGCCTTGAGCTGCCCCTTCTCAACAACAAACCCCAGGAAGCTGACTAAAGAAGCATTCTCCTTTAACATAAAGTCTGTTCTCCAGCAGACATTGTAACACCAACCTGACGTGCTGCACATGGTCATCCAAGGAGCAACAAAAAATTAAGATGTCATCCAAATTAACAAAAACAAATCTGTTCAACATGTCTCTTAGGACATAATTTATGAGAGCTTGAAACACAGCAGGAGCATTTGTTAACCCAAAAGGGATGACTAGATGTCACGGTGGATCAGGACTCGGCACAGTTGGCCGCAGCCTCCGTACCGGGCTCCCCCGCCCCTACTGATTCGCAGAGAGGAAACAGGTGTGCGGGAGCGCCGGCGGAGCAAGCCCAGCTGATCCGAGTGGATAATCAAGAGAGAATAAGAAGCACCGCAGCCTGCTCCTCGACGCCAGATCGTAACACTGACTACCATCCTTCCCGTCCTGCCGCCAGTCCGGTTCCCGCTCCACCTCGGTCATCCCAGAACCCAGCTAGTCCATCAGTTCGTCTCGCTCCAGCTCAACCCGGTCCTGGTCCTGCTACATCTCGCTATCCCCGAAGAACCCGCCATTCTTGAGTTGCTTGTTCAATAAATCTGTTTTTGGGAACTTTACGTGAGTGTCTGCGTTTGGGTTATCGGCCGGAACATAACACTAGATACTCAAAGTGTCCAAGTGGCATGTTGAAAGCAGTCTTCCATTTATCTCCCTCCTTAATTCTGACTAAATGGTAGGCGTTACAACGTCCAGTTTAGAGAAAATGGAAGCCTCATGGAGGAAGCTGAAAGCGGAGTTCATGAGCAGAAGAGGGTATTTGTTCTTTATGGTAATGTCATTGAACCCCTAATAGTCAATACAAGGTCACAGGGATTTGTCCGTTTTGAACCCTGCCCCTACTGGGTGTCTCCATAGCCTCCCTCTCTGGTTTAGATAAGTTATAGAGTTTGCTCCGAGAATAACTCAATACCACAGTCACAGTGTCTGTGAGGAGGTAATGACAAGGCCTGATCCTTAGAAAACACCTCCTTCAGGTCATAGTATTCTGAAAGGACTAAAGTAAGGTTGGCTTAGGTCGGCTCAAGAGTGTTGGGATTAGTACTTGGGATTGCAGCATGTAGACAAAGGGTGTGGCAAAATAGGCTCCAATTAACCACAGATTGTGTGGACCAAACAAAATGTGGGTTGTGAATCTTAAGCCACGGGAGACCTAGAACTACTTGTGCAGAATGTGAGGGCACTAAGTCTGTGAAGGTTTCCAGTGACTAGCAACAAAACAGGAACGGTCCGGTCAGAGAGACAAAGTCAGAGTCAATAAAATTGTCATTAGCACTCGAGTCAATAAGAGCAAGAATGGAAAATGAGGTGTGACTCCAGGAAACAGTCCCCTTTTGCTGAACCCGCTTGGGTCTATGAGAGAATGGCTTACCAGTGCCCCTCCTGCTGCTAGCAAGGCTGGTCTTTTGTATGGGATGGACAGTTAATCCAGATGTGGCCTGTCAGACCACGTAGAGACATAGTCTTTGGCAAATCCTGCACTAAAGTTCCTCAGGAGTGAGTCGCATTCTCCCAATCTGCCTGGGTTCCTCAGTGATGAAAGGTGGAGGTGATGCAATCAGGTTTGAGGCAGCGGAGAATGGCTCAGAAGCCTGAGATTTGGGCAGCCACAGAACCTTGGACCGGGAGGGGGGCTAGGGATATCTAACCCTGGCAGATCTGTCCCTGTGTCTCTCACAAAGACAATTATCGGACAGAACTTCTAAACACAGAACTTGCCAGTTCGTCCAAGCGTCCTGTGTGTATAGCCGGCCGCAATGGTCCCGTCAGGGCAAACAGGTTTTCCTGGTGTAGCACCCGTGCTGCCACTCTGTGCATTGCTTACAAGAATGGGGGTGCTTGGGTTTGTTATGATTCAGGTGGATACCACGAAGGTGCACCTAATAATTGGCTACTGCTTTGTATAACCCTTTTACTATAACCTTTTTTAAATAAATGAGACCCAGAGATAATGTCTGTGGAACAAGAACAAAAAGGGTTGGTTAAAAGGTATGGTTTAATGAAATACACTAATATAACAAAAACACATGAAAACATCCCCTAACTCCCAACATTACCCACTATACAACTCATAAAACCAACAGAGAACTTTACAATAAACCAAATCATTTAAAATATAGCACGTTTTATAAAAAGAATATGGCGGCGCCCATTCACACATATACGCACACGTGTTCAAGGTTACGGTACCGATGCTAATGTCTGAAAACCCCATTGCAGGCCTGTGAGTCTTTATGAGTCTCCCGTTCAATTTAGGCGAAATTATTTAGTCTCTTAAACGTCTTTCTTTCCCCCACACATGCGAGCGTCCCATGTGCACACGTGTGTCTGTTCCCCGCTTCACACGTGTCTTCCCTCCGTCTCTCGTGTTCCCCCCAAACTCTTCCCCACTTCCTCTCACACGTCTCCTCGTGACTTCCAGTTTTATGTGCCTGTAGCCAAACACGTTCAACAAAACAGTTTGCACTGGCAACATTAAAACACTCAAAATAAAATAACTCACTCCATTAAACCTTTACTAATATTATTTATCTAAATAATACATAAGACAAATGGATATTTACTCATCAACTTATTGATCAACAATAATTTATATAAAGTAAATAAATGTTTACTTTTTAATAGTAAGGTTATTTGTTTAATAAAGTAGAATGGATTAATCATAACCACCCAGTTCCATTATACTATATTATGCCCAAGTTTATCACTGGGCTACATCGGTGCATCCGTCTTATGGGAAAAAAAATTGTCAATTGCGCTCAGAGACCAGGTAATCAGATCCATTTCCAGTTCTTAGGAGTCCAGCAAGCAGTAAAGTCAAAGAAAAATAAGAGAAAAAATTGTTTTCAAACACATTAATTGTAATGTTGGTCAATTTTAATTAGGCTATGGTATGTAGCCAAATCATAACAAAGCTGTATTACATCTTGTTATAAGAATTCTTTATCCTTATATTATCAGGAGATACACGTAGACAGAGTATAATTTAAAAAAGGAATGGCCAGGTTTAATTCTTGCAAGAATAAAGCAAAAGCACAAACATGTCACAAGTGGTACAGGACAAGGTTTTGCTTGAAGAAGTAAACAATACATGAGATTTTATATCATATCAGTGACAGCTGAAGGAGTTGTATCTTTCACACACACTCCCCAGCACAAGCTCCAAGTGCAGAAGTCCTCCCGTGGCAAGTTATGTCTACGTCTAGTCATGTCTAGTTCCTGCTTGGATTAACATGAAGGACATGACATGACCAGATTTGACATGACCTGAAGAGAACTATGAGCACCCAGTATTTATAAACAATATAAACATAAATAGGAAAATTAAAATTATTATAACACATCTTCATCAAAATGCAAGAAATGAAGCATTCAATCCTCTGTTAACCCTTGAAAACTCAAGTGCCACGTTTTGAACAATGGTTTCCAGATTTAAGTGTGTACAGGTGTTTTTCTTCCTTTTGCAGCGTAGTTCTATGTGCCTTCTATTGTTCTGGTGATGCGTAAACCTGGTTCAGACTGTGATAACGCTGTTGATGAGCAAAAACAGTGTGCACAGCCGCACTAATTACAGATCTTTTTCACTTTCAAAACATAGCTCTAAGTCCTGACCTCAGAGAAGGGCTACATTCCTTAGGTATTAATATTTCTTACATGAAAAGCCAGAAAAGAAGCTAAACTTGCACCCTTTGAGGGGGTTTGTCTCAAAACAGAGGCGGATCAATGTCATGGGGTTTCAGGGTAAAAGCCTTTAATTTAGGGGGCCCCATACCATAGGCATAAAAATACTAAAGGGTGGTTTTTATAAACCCTTTTTGACCTTGACTCTTTCTACTTTATAGCCTCCAGTCTTAAAGAGTCTCCTCGTCTCTAAGTCTTCTGAGTTCACCTGGACTAGGGAAGCATAACCGTCGCTATGAAAAGGGTTGAAACGTTGTTACCTGATTCAGTACATTCACAGGTTGACAATGTGAGAGATGATACCTGAGACTTTTCTTTTAGCAACTCTTATTGCAATGCCTGTAAATAACACCACCTGGTGTGGACCAGACCTGAGGCTCCCCCCACTTCTGTTTTAACACTTTGATGCTGCAACAAAAATGCCATTCTCTGCAGAGCTCTCCTCAGCCTCTTGTTGGAAAATAATTTTATGGAGTTCTGTTAAATGCTGTAAATAACTCATTAACTCTTTCTTGCATTGCTCTAATGGTGGGCCTCCAAAAGGACCTTTTTAGACAGAAACCGGGAATGGTCTTTCTGTCAAAATCTCATGAGACATGTCATGACTCAGGCTCAATGAGTCAATGACAAACATGGGAGACTACACAGTAGAAACAAGATAAGTACATTTATTAATTAAATAAGAAATAACATGACTGTGTTAATCAGTGTGAGCGCAATGTTGGGTGCATATGAGGCGCGAGTATGTAAAATAACAAAAGACAAAGGTCCCGAACGCAGCCAGGGTGATAGAACCAAAAAAACCCTGAAGCCATCATCTCTGGCCCTTTTAAAGGCCATCTCCAGGTGTGGACCTGATTAGCCCCACCCACCACTTCCTGAAACACAGGAACAAGAACAACAGCAAAAGACTTCAGAATAATGCTACCACTGGCTGTCACACTCCCCCCCAGAAAACCAGGGTTCTACCCTGAGGCACTACAGATCAATATTGCATCCTTTACTCAAATACCATGTACTTAGCTTATATAGATGAACAACCCCGAGGATTTCCTACAAATCACCAATATCCAGGCTCTTCATCTCCCCCTAAGAAGCCTTTGCACCTAGGAGCTAATTAAGAGGGAGGAGAGAAGAAACCACAACATCAGGACAAAGTGAACCAGCTTTTATAATGGAGCCCGAGAGAGAGCATCAGCCAGTACATTATCTTTCCCCTTAATATGTTGAATATCCAAATGATAAGGTTGCAAAAATAACACCCAACACATTAGCCTCTGGTTTGGATTTTGAACAGAATTCAAAAAGGTTAATGGGTTGTGATCGGAATAAACTAATAAAGAGTTTCCCGAGTCAATGTACACTCTAAAATGTTGCAAAGCCAAAATGAGAGCTAGCGCCTCCTTTTCAATAACTGAATAGTTCAACTGGTGTTTGTTGAACTTTTTGGAGAAAAAACACACTGGCTGCTGCACACCATGGTCATCTGCTTGTATCAACACAGCTCCAGCTCCTACATGGCTAGCATCAGTATATAGCTGAAAAGGTCGATCAAACCGAGGAGCAAGTAAAACGGGAGCTGAACAAAGAAGAGCTTTTACTTGACAAAGCTTGCTGACAGGAAACAGACCATATAAATTTGGCTGTACCTTTTAGAAGATCGGTAAGTGGAGCTACAATACTGGAAAAGTTACGGCAAAAACAACGATAATAACCCACGAGACCCAAGAATCTCATGAGCTCTTTTTTAATAGAAGGAACAGGAAACTGAGACACCGCTGTAACTTTTGTGGTTACTGGACGAACCTTCCCTTGCCCAGCAATTTTTCCCAAGTAGGTCACAGTAGCTCTTAAAGTAAGGTTACCATTAACCAAACGTTCAAATAATGCCTGAATCTGATTTATGTGTTGAGCCCAGGTGTCACTGTAAATTACAACATCATCTAAATAAACAGCACAACCTTTAAGACCATTTACAACCATGTTCATAAGCCTCTGTAAGGTTGCCGGGGGATTTTGTAGGCCAAACCCCATTACAGTGTATGAGAACAAGCCAGAAACTGTAATGAAGGACGATATTTCCTGTGCTCTACGGGTCAGCGGCACCTGCCAGTACCCTTTGAGAGGGTCTAATTTACTCACAGACTTGGCAGAACCAACCTGGTCAACACAGTCTTCAACCCGAGGCAATGGGTAAGTATCAGGTTTAGTAACTGCATTGACCTTACGGAAGTCAGTGCAGCACCGAGGAGACTTGTCGGCTTTCTGGACAATCAGACATGGGGATGCCCAGCTGGAAAAAGAGGGGACAGCAATATTATTGTCCATCAAATACTTAACCTCCTTATCAATAACCTCTCTCTTTTCCACAGAGACGCGAAAAAACCTCTGGCGGATTGGCTTAGCATCCCCCACGTCTATATCATGTTCTATTAAATTGGTTCTAGTAGGGATATCGCCACACAACGATGGGTAACCTTTAATTAATGCAGCCAACTGTGCCACCTTCTCCTTTGGCAAATGGGCCAATAATAACTCCAATTTTTCTAGAGTTTCAGAATTTTTCAAACGACCGCTAATCACTGCATAGTCAGGCATTGCCACTTCCTCCCCTCCATAAATGGTTGACCGATGAACTTCGCAAACAGTCAAAACAGTCCCCTTCCCAGGGAAAGACTTCACCCCTCCAACAAATCACAGGCAAAATAGGGTTTTAGAAGGTTGATATGGCAAAGTTTCCTATCTGGAGTTGCAATAAGGTAATTAAGCTATGAAAGCCGTTTTACCACCGTGTAAGGACCATGAAATTTGGCTTGAAAAACTGACCCACCTATTGGCAATAATGCCAAAACCTGGTCCCCCTCGCTGAACTGAAGCTTTTCAGAATACCTGTCATACCAAGATTTCATACGAGACTGAGCTTTTTCCAAATTTTGTTTGGCCAGCTGTCTTGCCATATAAAGACGATGACGGAAACCATTGATGTAATCTAACAGATTTGAAGGAGGTTCATCTGTGACCCAGTTATCATGAAGTACTGCTAATGGTCCCCTAACCTTATGGCCAAAAACCAAGTCATTAGGACTGAACCCAGTACTTTCTTGACAAACCTCTCTTGCTGCTAGAAGTAACCACGGTAAACCCTCTTCCCAGTCTTTACACAACTCTGTACAATATGAACGCAACAGCGACTTCAGAGTTTGGTGAAATCTCTCTAAAGCACCTTGGCTCTGTGGATGATAAGCTGAGGCTTGATTGTGTTTAATGTTAAGTTGTTTTAAGACTTGGGCAAAGAGATGCGAGGAAAAATTAGAACCTTGATTACTTTGAATGATCTTTGGTATACCAAAAATTGCAATGAACTGAGATAGGACCTTAACAATGGATTTAGCATTTATGCTGCGAAGTGCATATGCTGCATATGCTACCGAGTAACCAGACACATAACAGTTAGAAAATAGCCAGATGCTGAACTTTCGGCCTCCTGAATGGGTTGCACCAGGTCAAACAATTCCCCCAAAGATGCATCCGCTTTTTGCTCGGTGACCAAAATTGAAAAAGACTGAGGTAAATGAAAGTCAACTTTGCAATCACAGCCACCCTCTTCAGTAGAAGTGTCTGATTTAGCCTTTGACATTTCCCTTGTGACCACACATGCTGTAAAAACTTCTGGAAACTCCTGCTCAAAGTCATCTGGTTCCTTTACTGGCCCTAAAACTTAATAGGACACCCAGTAGTAAAATTTATGCAAAGGAGCACTCAATGGCACCAAACTAACACCTCTCACTATGACACAGTCTCCAGTATCAGTCTATTCAGAAGTGGCAACACTGAAGCTTGGATAAAATAATCTGTTGCTGCTGTATCTCGTAAGATTTTTACAGGTACTTTACCGTCATTACCACTAAAAGATACAAAACCATCTGAAACAAAGGCTTCAAAACCAGAGTTTTAGTTCTGCCTCTCAGGCTCACCCAAATCTGAGCTTAAAGACTGTTGCTTCTTGGCTAGAGCTGTAAATGCAGCAGGCTTAATGTTTCTGCCACCAGAATGGCTGCCTTTGTTTCTTAATACTGGACACTCTCCTTTCCACTCTTCCTTTTAAAGGCCATCTCCAGGTGTGGACCTGATTAGCCCCACCCACCACTTCCTGAAACACAGGAACAAGAACAACAGCAAAAGACTTCAGAATAATGCTACCATATACATTTTTCTATTTAGCTGACGCTTTTATCCAAAGCGACTTACATTGTTCTACAGTAATTACCAGTGTCACAGTCACTGGAGGCAAGGTGGGTTAAGTATCTTGCCCAAGGACACAACAACAGTAAGAACTGTGGGGAGAGCGGGAATCAAACCAACTACCTTTGGGTTGAAAGGCAACTGCTCTACCCACCGAGCTACTGCCGCCATATTAATGGCAGAAATTTCAAAGGAATAGATACTAAAAGCAATCATTTAATAAAAATGGTCAGAAGTAATAATCTTAGTTATTCCCAAGCCAGGCAAAAAAAAAAGAATGCTGTGCTAATTATAGACCAATTTCTGTATTAAATATAGTACAGAATTTATACATGAGTAATCTCTAAAATACTAAATTCATTCTTGTCAGAATTAATAGATCAGGACCAAACATGGTTCATATGAGGATAACACACACACGATAATATCCGGAAAGCCCTCGGAATTACAAAAATAAAGAGAAAGAGAAAGAGCACAAAAGGAGAGTATAAATACAGTCTTGTGAAGTATCAATGCTGAAATCGAAGCATTTGACTGTGTTAACTGGAATGTTTTTTATCTAGTTCTAGAAAAACTGGTTTCAACACTAAATCAGTAGAAATGATGACTGTATAATAGGCCAACAGCAATAATAAATATAAATGGGGATCTGGCAAGATTACCCTGCAAAGATTGGCCAGACAAGGGTGCAACCTCTCGCTGCCCCAGTTTGCTATTTTTATTGAGCCTCTGTCACAAGCTTCTTCTTTTCCTTTTGGTTGTTCCCTTTAGGGGTTGCCACAGTGAATCATCTGCCTCCATCTAGGCTTCCTAAAACACAGGAACAAGAACAACAGCAAAAGACTTCAGAATAATGCTACCATATACATTTATTGATTTAGCTGACGTTTTTATCCAAAGCGACTTACATTGTTCTACAGAAATTACCAGTGTTACAGTCACTGGAGGTAAGGTGGGTTAAGTGTCTTGCCCAAGGACACAAGGACAGTATGAACTGTGGAGAGAGTGGGAATCGAACCACCTACCTTCCGGTTGAAAGACGACTGCTCTACCCACTGAGCTACTGCCGCCCCACTGGCTGGCACAGACATCACATGAGTAATTCTAATAGTTTGTAATCTCATAATCATTTGAGCCAATTGCTTTCAATATTCAATTTGCAACATCTTGTGCCTGCGGGTGGGTACACACAAGCAAACTTCTGTTTAATTCGTAAAATTTTCATTGCTTTTCTCATTACAGCTGAGACAAATCCTGCTCCACTGTCACTTGAAAGTTTACACAGTAATCCAAACCTAGGAAAAACTTCTCTGCATAAAAATCAAGCAGCAAATTAAGTATCTGGCTTGCGTGTTGCCATCTGTCTATCTGCTAAACTTGTCAATAGCAACCAAAATGTACCTCATTTCATTTTGATGTGATCTAAATATAACTAAACAAAAGGACCTGACACAGTTGGTATTTGACCAATAGGAGATACGAAAACCTTTCTAATATTAGGATGACCTGACATGACACTCTCTTAGCACATTGTCCATGGTGGGGGCTAGGAGAGGCTCCCAACAAGTCCTTTGTGTCTACATTTAGAAGAGTGATCTGGTCCAGCCTGTTTTTTTATTTATTTATTTATTTTTAACACTTTATTTTTATCATGATTTTCCAATAGGCAATACAAATATACAAATGCAGAACAGATACACTAGTTGCCTGGTTAGTAAACCTCTTATTGATTTTGTGAGTACAATGTTCATATTCTCCATATTTTTTAGCCTCAGTCTGTGTGTTAGTTTGTCCTCGATTGTTGTTATCCATTGATCCTTTGTTGGTACAGACACTTTTCCCCAGTTCCTTGTTATAGTTTTTTTTTTTTTTTTTTTTTTTTTTTTTGCTGCTATTAACCATATTTTAACCAGGTGATTATCAACATCCTGAATTCTACCATTTGAAAAATTACATAGGTATAAAAGATCAGGCCTCAATGGAATCAAATACCCTAACACATGACAAATCCCAAATTCCTAATCATTTCCCAAAACTGGACAGCAACATCACCATATTCTCTTCAATTCTTTTGCTGCACCTTTAACTGTTTACTTTTTAATTTGGTTGTGATAAAGAAACATATAAAGTTATTCCAGGAAAACTCCCTCCATGTTTGGGAACTGGTGGTTGTTTGGTAATGTCACCATATGTCTAACTATTCAGTTTCATCAATCTTAATGTTAAAATCTTTTTCCCACTTATCCTTCAACTTCTGCACCATAATTTCATTAACATTTGTTAAGGCCTTAAATAATGCCATGATTATCTTAAGATTGGAGATAACAGAAGAAATTGTGTTTCTTAAGTTGTTACTTCTGTGTCTAGATTTAAAAACTCTCCAGCTGCCAACTTTTCTCCAGAACACACCAGACTGTGATTTTTTTAGTTGCCCACTATTTATAATTTTTGTCATATTTAGCAGGTCTGAGTTTGCCATCATATGCAATCAATTTCAACACTTTTTTCAAGTCTTTTGCATTATTTTGGATTTTATGTGTCTGGCATATTCTACACCATATAGTTAGGACATGCCTTGTTATAGGGTTTTCTTTATATATTTGGGCAGAATATAATTGAATTTGAGTTTTTATGATATTTATCTTATATCCAGACAAATGCCCAAATGCCTCTAGACAAGACAAGACATTTATTTTTGTATAGCCCAATATCACAACAACAGCGCCTCAAAGGGCTTAACAGACTGCACTAGACAACATCCCCTGTCCTTAGACCCTCCATCAGGGTGAGGAAAAACTCCAAAAAAAATTAAAAAAATTACAGCCGGGAAAAAAGAGAAACCTCAAGGAGAACCACAGGGAGGGATCCACTCCCAGGAGGGACAGGCCGTGAGGAATGTGTCCAGGACAGTTAAAAAATGCATAAAATTACACAAACAAATTCACACAAAAAAAAAAAAACATTTATAATGGGAGTGTCCAGCGTCCAACAACAAGATAGATGACAGATAGGCTGGGGGTCCTCATAGTGGAGCAGAGTCTAGGGGTCTCCTTCTAGGGTGGTTTGCGTCCAAAAAAACTACTGCAAAAATAAGCAGGTGCAATAATAATAATAATATGAAAGGTTGTGCATGTACCTACAGCTACAACCAGTGTGAACGTATACCTATGATCATCAATTTCCATCTGTTTGGGGAAATAAGTATGTTTTGTGTTCAACAGCCTCAACAGAGTCAGCTTGCCGCACTTCCACCGGGAGCCCATTCCATAAAAAGGGGGCTCTATAAGAAAAGGCTCTGTAGCCACCAGACTTCTTCTTATATCGAGGAAGTTGAAGAAGCGAAGGGCACGAGCTGGAGTATACCAGGTGATGAAGTTAGATAAGTAGGAGGTCACGCGTCCACAAATAATTTTATAAGTTAACAGGAGAACTTTGAAATCAGTTTTAACAGTGTAATGAGGCCAGGGCCGGAGTAATGTGATTGAAATTCCTTGTCTTTGTTAAAAGTCTGGCGGCTGTATTCTGGACCATTTGTAGTCTGTGAGTACTTTTCCTCGGCAGTCCAGAGACGTATTGCAATAGTCCAGCCTGGATGTGACAAATGCATGAATGAGAATTTCAGCATCAGGTAAAGAGAGGCAGGAGCGAATTTTTGAGATATTCCTCAAGTGAAAAAAGCCCAGTTTAGTGACCTCACTAATGTGCTGCTGCAGAGATAGTGTGGGGTCAAAAATGACACTGAGGTTCCTCGCAGTGTTGCCGTGCTCCAAAACACAGTTGTTGATCGAGACAGTACTGTTGAACTTGTGAAGAGAGTCAGCTGCATAAAATTCCTGGGGGTGCACATCACAGAGGATCTCATCTGGACCACCAACCACGTCTCTCTACAAGAGGGCACAACAGCACCTACACATCCTCCGCCGGCTGAAAAGAGCAAGTCTCCCTCCACCTATTCTCACCACCTTCTACTGGGGCACCATTGAGAGCGTGCTAACCAGTTGCATTACTGTCTGGTACGTGCAGCAGAGGACAGTGAACACAGCTGTAAGAATCATTGGTGCCCCTCTCCCCTCCATCCTGGACATTTTCCTTGCACGATGCTCAAGCAAAATGATCAGCATCAGACCCCACCCATCCCTCCCACAGTCTCTTCCAGCTCCTTTCATCAGGAAGACGGTTGAGGAGCATAAGAGCCCACTCCGCCAGACTGCTCAACAGCTTCTTCCCCCAGGCTGTGAGAGCCCTGAACTCAAACCCCCTAGCCCCTCTTTGAGACCCCATACAATACACTCCCCTCCACAACTTTTTCAAGGACTTTAGATAAAAAAGGTAAATTGGAGGCAGGACAGAAATTATTTAGACATCCAGGATCCAGAGTAGGTTTTTTGAGCAGGGGTTTGACCACAGCCGTTTTGAAAAGGGAAGGAACGGTGCCAGTAGACAGGGACAAGTTAATAATTTTTAATATAATTTGCACCACATAGGGCCAAAGTTCTCTAAGCTGTTTTGCTGGGAGGATATCCAGGAGGCATGTAGTTGTATTACATGAAGAAATCACCTTTGTCTGCTCATCGAGAATCTAAGATTAGGTCAGTGGATCCAAGTGAGGACCCGGAGAAGAGGAAGACAAAAACAAAATATTTCTCTTATGTCTTCAATTTTATGTTTAAAGAAATCTAAAAAGTCTTGTTCACTAAAGGGAGAGGAGTCTTCAGTTGTTTTTGGTTGGATTAGTGTAGCAACTGTTCCAAAGAGAAACCTGGGGTTTTCTCTGAATAGAAATGAGAGTCTTTGCAGTGCTGAGGGCGTGCTTATAGGTGTTTACACACAAACACCACTTTTGATAATTTAGATTAGTTTTTGACTTGCGGCATTTGCGTTCAAAACTCCTGCAGGCCTGTTTTAAAGCCCGCGTTTCCTCGTTAAACCATGGCATAGGTCGTCTGGTTGGCCACTGAGTCGGTGATGGCTGAGAGGGTTGCATGGACCTCCTCTGTGTAGGCCTCTACTGAGTTTCCGGGTGTAGATAAATTAGGAAGGACATTGGTCAGCCAAGTCGCAAACATTTTCATTGCAGCTGAGCTAAAATTTTGTGAAGACATGTTTGTCGGAATTTCAGGGAAATGTGTAACTTATCTAAAATTCCACCAGTGAGTGATCTAAGACAGCAGATGAAAGAGAGGAGTCCAAGAGATGGGAAACATCTATTCCCCAAGCCAAAACCAGATCAAGATAGTTTCTACTCATGTGTGTGGGCTCATGAACAAACTGGTTGAAAGACAGGGTTGAAAGCAGTGATTGAAATGCTCAGGCCAGAGGATCGTACTCCTTATTTAGATGAATATTAAAGTCTCCAACTAGAAGGATGTTTTTGGAGAGGGTTATTAAGTCAGAGAGGAAAACTCCAAACTCATTCAAGAAAGAAGAGTAGGGACCCGAAGGGCAATAGATACAGCTAAATAAAATTACTTCCTTATTTGAGAAGGAATATGTTTGATGAGGTACACTTTTAATGAGTTAAATTTTGGCTGTGATGATGTACCTGTAAAGTAAAATGCAGCTTTATAAATGACTGCAACACCACCACCCAGTTTCGACGTGCGACCTACTTGCGCATACATTTACATTTACATTTAGTCATTTAGCAGACACTTTTATCCAAAGCGACTTACAAGTGAGTAAAACAATGGAAACAATTTCAACAACACAAGGTAACAAAAAGCATAAGTGCACAAAAAACTAGTCAGTTAAAAACCTACCACAGTAATCAAAGCTAAGGATAAGATTTTTTAAGAAAAGGAAGTAGAATTCAGTGTTTGTCAGTCACGTGTTGACGGAAGAGATGTGTTTTCAAGCGTTTTTTAAAGATGGCTACAGAATCTGCTGATCTTGTAGCAGCAGGTAGATCATTCCACCGATGTGGAACAGATCCAGAGAAAGTGCGTAAGAGTGATTTTTTTCCTTTTTGGGATGGTACCACCAGATGATGTTCATTAGCAGAGCGCAGGGATCTGGTAGGAACATAGATCTGTATCAGTGAGTGAAGATATGAGGGGGCAGAACCAGTGGTGGTCTTGTAGGCCAAGAGCATAGCTTTGAACTTAATGCGGGCATCAACCGGGAGCCAGTGTAACCTAGTGAAGAGAGGAGTTACGTGCGCTCTCTTTGGTTCTTTAAAGACTACTCTTGCCGCTGCATTCTGGATCAGCTGCAGAGGTTTGGTTGTGCAGGCAGAGAGTCCAGCCAGAAGAGCATTGCAATAATCCAGTTTGGACAAAACAAGAGCCTGGACTAGGATTTGCGTAGAGTGCTCTGAAAGGAAAGGTCTAATTTTTCTAATGTTGTAGAGAATGAATCTACAGAACCTGGTGGTGCTGGCAACATACGCATAATCAGGGGGAGAGGCTTCATTTAGTTGCAGAAAAATATTAGGCCATAACCCAGTTTCTCAAATACAAATTAAATCAAAGCTATGAGAAGTAATAAGATCATTAATTGCTGTAAGAGTGCTTTGGAGGATAGAGACCGCACATTCAGGAGACCGATCTTCAGTCTTGATGTAGAGCCTGCATTTGAAGGCTGGTCCAGTGGAGAGATAGTGACAGGAACAAGCTGTGGAGCTCTAACAGTTCTGCTGGGTTTAAAAGATTGCCTCTGAGTTATAATAACATGAGGACAGGATGCTTTTGGGTCACTGACTCTGTGAATTTTCAGATGTGTTTGAGGACTAAATAAATCCACCATATCTAATGACACTAAAAGCTGCTACATTATCCAGTTCCACATCTGCACTATCATGACTAGCAGGTTCTCTAATTTCCTGCGACCTGCTGAGATTCCTTGTGTCAAATGCACTGAATGCACCTGTTTATATTACTAGACAAAATGGCAGCACCATGTCCAGTAGGAGGCAGGCTGTCTGTCCTCAGCAGGCCTGGGCTGCCCCAGAAAGAAGGCCTTCTTCTTCTTCATCTTTCTCACTTCAATGAAGGGGCCAGCCACCGGTTCATGGAAACTAATCTGCTATATGCTTCATCACTACCCCTAACGGGAAGGGGACCAGAGACAATTAATTGATGCCAACTCATCCAATTCAAACATCCTGGCTAGGCCTAATTCTCACATTATTGGTGTAATATCTGACTATCTGCTTGTATGTTGTGCAAGTATGTGTCTGGGGAAACCCTCCCTGTGTGTTGTCAGCACCCTAAGATTAGCATCTATGTAAGAAGCGCTGGCCCCCGGTAAACAGTGGACAATGGCTGGTGTCTCAAGTCTAACATTGCGGGTAACAAAGTCCCCTATCACCAGAGAACAATGCTTGCTTCAGTTGGCAGGTGCAGAGGAAACAGGCCGGTGATCAGCGCGGACAAACCGGTTGTCTGCTCTTGTCCGTGGTCACCCCCGCTGACCGCGGACAAGAGCAGACAACCGGAAGCTTGCCCATGCCTGCGCTGGACCAGGACAAACAATGCCCTCTCTGCAACAGCTGCCAAAGCAGATGTGCCGCAAAAAGAGCTATCACTAGCAGGACTGCTATCAGACCTGCATCTGATACTATCCGGAAACCCTGACTCATCTAAAGTAACCAAACTCTGTCTATGTTGATCTAGCTGCTCTAACTCACAAAGACGTCTCTCTAATAGAGACAACCTATCTAGTAATACTGAACAAGAATGGCAAACCATTGCCACAAGCAACAACAACACAGAATTTCTTAGCTAAGCTAGTGTACGTACAGCTAAGTCAAGCCAACTGTTGACAACTCACAATGATAAATTCTTACAAACACACAACAGTAATAACCATAAGTTAAACAGAAAACTCTGTAAACACAACAAAACTAACCACCAGTAAGACAATAATTGTAACAAACACGGCAATCGAGGTATGCTCAGCGCTAATTCAAATGCTAAAAACCCGCTAGCATATTAGCTAGCACAAACAGAATTGCCCTGTTCATAAAACGACAGCAAATACTAAACTATGTACTAAACTCTAGCAGAAATATAACCGGAATAACAATGAATGAGGTGTGGTGCACAGTTAAAGTGTTGACAATGTTAAGAAATAATAGAAACATAACTTTAGCCAGGAGAAATACACTCGCCTGATTGTTGGCGTCACTGGGATGCGTCAGCACATCCTCCGTCCACCAGGTAAAAAATCTAAATCAGACTGTAGATGTGCAGTAGAACAGACTGTACATAGAAGCATCATCAATTTGGGAAGTGATATATTTGATTGGTCAAGAAGGAGACGAAGAAGGAGAGGAGGAAGGAGTGTCCATAGACAGAGAGAGAATAGGAAAGGTAGGAGTTTAGGACTGAATGTAAGGACTTTGAATGTTGGTGCAATGACAGGTAAAGGTAGAGAGCTGGTAGATATGATGCAGAGGACTGTGGAAGGGTAGCAAGGCTGGAAGCATTGGAGCAGGGTTTAAATTGTTCTATCAAGGTGTGGACAGGAAGAGAAATGTAGTTTGAGTGCTCCTGAAGGAGGAGTTTGTGAAGAATATTCTGGAGGTAAAGAGAGTGTCAGATAGGTTGATGAGTCTGAAGCTGGAAATTGAAGGTGTGATGTTGAACGTTGTTAGTGTTTATGCTCCACACGTAGGTTGTGAACAAGAGGAGAAAGACAGACTCTGGAGCGAGTTTGAGGAAGTGATGCAGAGTGTTCCCTGATGTGAGAAAGTTTTGATATGTGCCGACTTTAATAGACATGTTGGTGAAGGGAATAGTGGGGATGAGGAAATGATGGGAAGGTTTGGCCTTCAGGAAAGGAACCCAGAAGGACAGAGGTTGGTAGATTTTGCTAAAAGTATGGAGCTGGCTTTGGTAAACACATACTTTCAGAAGAGCCAGAAACAAAGGTAAGAGTGGTGGCAAGAGCACACAAGGGGACTATATTTTATGTTGACGCTGTAATCTGAGGGAGATTAGCGATTGCAAAGTAATGGTAGGAGAGAGTTTGCTACACAGTATAGGATGGGGGTTTGTAAGATGACTCAGGTGGTGAGGAAGATGAAGATGTAAGTATATGTGATTCTTGTCTTTTTGAGCTTAGTGCCGTGTTATTGCTGAGAAACCGCACCGTGTGTTACTACGACTCTGTCACATGGTGCACCAGCGTCTACTCTCACTTGCTATTGGGCTGGTGTAGTTTGAGTTGTTTACGGGCCATCTGAAAGTGTGTCCTGCTGAATTCAATTATTTGAATGAGACGGGTATTTAAGTGTAAACCACTGTGTCAGCGGTTGCGACAGCTGTCATCAATCGAAGACCGAAGAGAGTAAAGACCACTCTATCTGCACGTGACTCCACCAAGCAGGGACACACTAACAGAGCACCTGAGTTGCACTTTTTTTGTACTAATTGTTTGCACTTATGATTCATTATTTCTACTTTTAATTTCTTCTTTCATATTTCCTTTTCTGCTCTTCTTCAGTGTGTTTTCAAATCTCTACTGTCATTTCAACACTCCTCTGGTGGTATTTGGAGACTTCAACATCCACCTTGAAAAGCCATAGGCTGCTGACTTCAATAACCTGACTGCATAATTTGACCTCAAGCAGGTCTCCACATCGGCAACCCACAAGTATGGTAACAAACTAGCTCTTATCTACATAAGATACTGCTCCACTCATCACACTCAGGTTACGCCACTGCACACGTCTGATCATTTCTTCGTAACTCTTGACCTCAACCTAACTTCTCCAAACACTGCAATTGTTTTACCACTGGTCACTTTCCGACGCAACCTGCGTACACTCAGTTCCTCCCGCATTTCTTCTGCCGTCTCTTCTGCGTGCCTTTCTTAGGGATAATATTCTTATCCAGAAACTATCACTTTTTCAGGAGTTTTCATCATTTGATTATGTATCATTCAAAATGGAGTTGAGGTTTACTCCATCTATTTTATATGTTGTTCTTTACAAACCACCCCAACAATGTCATGATTTTATTGATGAGTTTACTGAAATGCTTTTGGTTATCTGCACAGAATATGAACAAATAGTCATATCAGGTGATTTTAATGTGCATGTGGATAATGTTTCTGACAGAAGTGCCAAATAACTTTCTAATATTCTTGATACTTTTGGTCTTTGTCAGCATGTTAATGAGCCGACCCATAACAGAGGTCACACTCTGGACCTGGTCATTACAAAGGGTGTCCATATTTCAGATGTCACTGTGATTGATGTTGCTTTGTCTGATCATTCTTGTGTCTTTTTCCATCTGTCCATGATTCCAAAAGCTGCTGCTGGACCTACAGTTGTTCAGAAGAGACACATTAATGATAACACCAGGACACAGTTTATGGAGGCAATCAGGTTTGAAAATGCCTCATCAGGTCAAGTTGATGATTTGTTGAATTGTTATACTTCAAGTGTTTTAAATTCTATGGATACCATTGCTCCTGTTAAGGTTAAAGTGATGAAGAGGCAGAAGGCTTCGTGGAGCAATGTTCCCTCTGTCAGGGCACAGAAAAGGGAATGCCAAAAAGCCGAAAGAAAATGGCGTAAATTTAAACTCTTCATTATGAGGTATACAAACAAAATCTGCATGTTTTCAATCAAACTTTGCAAAAAGCAAGAGAAATACTCTTCTGAGAGATCATTACCAACAGCAGTAACAACTCCCATGTCCTGTTTGCTACAGTGAACAGATTAACAAACCATCCAGCTCCATTTCCTCCAGAATTTGTTTCCAACACTAAATGCAATGAGTTTGCATTGTTTTTTAACGACAAGGTTCAAGGCATTAAACATGTGATACAGACCAAAGGGCAAACAACAACACTGCAGCCACCTAGGAGACACTTGGTTGGGTTAACACATGTTACACCCATTAATGACAGAACAATTGAAAAAACTGTCTCCAGCCTGAGTTCATCCACCTGCTGCCTCGATGTTTTACCCACTAGATTTATAAAATCAGTACTAAGCAGTTTGTTACCACAACTCACTGATATAGTCAATAATTCCTTACAGTCTGGAACATTTCCAAGGGCCTTAAAAACTGCTGTCATTAAGTCTCTCCTAAAGAAGAGCAGTCTTGATGCTACAGAAAAACAACTTTCGGCCCATATCAAACCCGACATTTTTTGGAAAAGTCATCGAAAAAGTTGTATATCAGCAACTTAATGACTTTCTATTACTTAACAACTGCTTTGATCCTTTTCACTCATGATTTAGGCCCCATCACAGACTGAGACTGCACTTATCAAAGTCACAAATGACACGTGTCTGAACACTGACGCAGGCAAAGTCTCTGTCTTAGTTCTGTTGGACTTGAGTGCTGCGTTTGATACAGTGGACCATGAAATCCTGTCACAAAGATTAGAGAAATGGATAGGTATCACTGGAACTGCTCTTAAATGGTTTCAGTCCTATCTTGAAGACAGGAAGTACTTTGTTTCGGTTGGAAACTGTGTATCAGACCAAATGTCCCTGACATGTGGGATTCCACAGGGGTCTATCTTGGGACCTCTATTATTCAATCTCTACATGCTTCCTTTAGGCCAGTTAATACACAGCTGTGGTGTATCATACAATAATTATGCAGATGACACTCAGATTTACATTTCACTCATGGCAGGTGAAAATGGACCAATCCAGCAGGTTAGATTACTGTAACGGCCTGCTCACTGGTCTCTCAAAACGAGGGTTAAGACAGCTTCAGCTTATTCAGAACGCGGCTGCTCGGGTTCTAACCAACACCAGGAAGTACAACCACATCAGTCCAGTTTTAAAATCTCTGCACTGGCTTCCTGTTGCTCAGAGAATAGACTTTAAAACAGCACTGCTGGTTTACAAGTCTCTTAATGGTATAGCACCAGAATATATTTCTGAAATGCTAGTAGCTTATGAGCCTCCTCGGACTCTGAGAACATCTGGAACAGGCCTTCTGCTCGTGCCCAGAATTAGAACTAAACAGGGTGAAGCAGCGTTTAAGTTTCATGCAGTTTCAGCATCAACTTTAACAATGTTCAAGAGGAGGTTAAAAACCTTCCTTTTTAGCTCCTTTTACATCCTGCTTGGACAACTTATGCCCTCTTACATCTAGACCAGCCCGTACATCTTTGTCTGCCCCCTGGTTATCCGATGTTCTACGCAAGCATTGCGCCAGCCTCCGGTCAGCTGAGAGAAAATGGCACAAGTCTAAAGACCCTACTAACCTCTGTATCTACCAGTCTCTCCTCTCTACTTTCTCCACTGATGTCACCTCCTCAAAAACCGTCTACTACCATTCTAAGTTAATCAACTCACCTGACTCACGCACTCTCTTTGAAACCTTTTCTGCCCTCCTTTGTCTGCCTGCTTCCCCAACTTCATCGTATTTAACAGCTGAGGATTTTGCTTCTTTCTTTGTAAAGAAAACGACCACAATCAGTGATCAGTTCTCTGCATCACCACCTGTTTAATTCGTCAACACCCCTGATATGTGTTTGCTTCCTTCTTTTTCTCCTCTAACTGAAGCAGATGTTTCTAAGGTCATTAATTCTAACCACCCTACCACTTGTCCGCTGGATCCCATCCCCACACACCTCCTTCAGGTCACAATGTTAACCATCACATCCTCTTGTCTTCTCTCAGTGCGACGGGTGTCTCTGGAATGGTGTTGCAATGATTGAAGTCTTACCTCTCGGCTTTTCCTATCACTGCTATGTGGATGACACTTAACTTTGCTTCCGATGGTCTCTGCTCGCATCTTGGCATACCTGAGTGACATCTCACTTTGGCTTAAGGACCATAACCTGCAGCTGAACCTTGCAAAAACAGAACTGCTTGGGGTTCTGGCCAACTCTAAGACCCCGCCACAACATCTCCATTCAACTAGGCTCCTCAACCATTACACTGTCCAACTTTTCAAGAAATCTGGGAGTGGTAATTGATGCTCAACTAAATTTCTCAAGTCATGTTGCCAGCACCACCTGGTCCTGTAGATTTATTATCTACTACTTTAGAAAAATTAGATCTTTCCTATCAGAGCACTCTACACAAATCCTGGTCCAGGCTCTTGTTTTGTCCAAACTAGATTATTGTGATGCTCTACTGGCTGGACTCCCTGCCTCCAAAACCAAACAGTTGTCTTTAATGAACAAAAGAGAGCGCACGTAACTCCTCTCCTCATTAGGTTACATTGGCTCCCGGTTGATGCCCGCATTAAGTTCAAAGCTATGCTCTTGGCCTACAAGACCACCACTGTTTCTGCACCCTCATTTCTTCACTCACTAATACTGACCTATATTCCTACCAGATCCTTGCACTCTGCAAATGAACATCTGGTGGTACCATCCAAAAAGGAAAAAAAAATCACTCTCACGTAATGGAATAATTTACCTGCTGCTACAAGATCAGCAGATTCTGTAGCCATCTTTAAAAAAAACGCCTGAAAACACTTCTTCTGTCAACACCTGACTGACCAACACTGAATTCTACTTCCTTTGTATCGATTCCTTCTCTTAAAAAAAAATAAATCTTTCTTATACTTATCTTTGTATACTGTGTTTTAACTGAATAGTTTTTGGTGCACTTATGCTTTTTGTTACCTTGTGTTGTTAAAATTGCTTCCATTGTTTTCCTCACTTGTAAGTCGCTTTGGATAAAAGCGTCTGCTAAATGACTAAATGTAAATATAAATGTAAGAGAGCAAAGGCCGAACAAAAGACAAAGTGGTGGAAATTTGAAAAGGAAGAGTGCTGTGTGGTTTTCAGGGAGAAGTTGAGACAGGTTTAAGGTGGTCATGAAGTCCATCAGAGGTACAGGTGAGATGTTTTGGAGACAAAGTTAGAGAGCCCAGGTTGAGATGGTTTGGACATGTTCAGAGGAGGGAGAGTGAATATATCGGTAAAGAGATGCTGAGGTTAGAGGTGCCAGGCAGGAGGCTGAGAGGAAGACCAAAGAGGAGGTTTATGGATGTAGTGAAGGAGGACATGAAGATAGTTGGTCTGAGAGAAAAAGATGCAGGGGAAAAGGCTAAATGGAGGCAGATGATTCACTGTGGCAACCCCTAAAGGGAACAACCAAAAGGAAAAGAAGAAGCTTGTGACAGAGGCTCAATAAAAATAGCAAACTGGGGCAGCGAGAGGTTGCACCCTTGTCTGGCCAATCTTTGCAGGGTAATCTTGCCAGATCCCCATTTATATTTATTATTGCTGTTGGCCTATTATACAGTCATCATTTCTACTGATTTAGTGTTGAAACCAGTTTTTCTAGAACTAGATAAAAAACATTCCAGTTAACACAGTCAAATGCTTCGATTTCAGCATTGATACTTCACAAGACTGTATTTATACTCTCCTTTTGTGCTCTTTCTCTTTATTTTTGTAATTCCGAGCGCTTTCCGGATATTATCGTGTGTGTGTTATCCTCATATGAACCATGTTTGGTCCTGATCTATTAATTCTGACAAGAATGAATTTAGTCTTTTAGAGATTACTCATGTATAAATTCTGTACTATATTTAATACAGAAATTGGTCTATAATTAGCACAGCATTCTTTGTTTTTGCCTGGCTTGGGAATAACTAAGATTATTACTTCTGACCATTTTTATTAAATGATTGCTTTTAGTATCTATTCCTTTGAAATTTCTGCCATTAATATGGCGGCAGTAGCTCGGTGGGTAGAGCAGTCGTCTTTCAACCCAAAGGTAGTTGGTTCGATTCCCGCTCTCCCCACAGTTCATACTGTCGTAGTGTCCTTGGGCAAGACACTTAACCCACCTTGCCTCCAGTGACTGTGACACTGGTAGAACAATGTAAGTTGCTTTGGATAAAAGCATCTGCTAAATGTAATATATAATTTTGGCATGATTGTATTGATACTTTTGTTTCTAAAAAATCTTTCTTTCTCTTTCACGTGCTAAGGGGGGTTGTGGGTATAGTTTATCATGGAAATTTTGAAAGATTTTGCCACAGGTTAATTTATTTGTCTTTGGAGCTTTAATTATTATAAATTGTATTTAATGCTTGTTGTTTTCTTATACTTTTTGCAAGTAATTTTGTAGATTTAGGTCCCATTGTATAGTAACTCTGAAATATATGTGCTTTTTTCCTTTTATTCCATTAATATATCTTTTTTTTTTTTTTTTTTTTTTTGTATGTTGGATCTGCTGGAGAGATTCTTTCAGTTTGGATTTCAAGAAAAGGTCAGGTTCTTTTAACCTCTTCATATACTTGCATTTCATTTTTTAATCCATGCTGTTTTTGCAATTAGCTTTCCCCGAACAAACGCTTTCAAAGCATCCCACACTACTGTCTACCTCTCCATTATTGTTTTGCTCATTGTATTGCTTAATTTCTTTTTTATATCTTCTTTTTTATATATCTCTAAACCTCTGCCCTGTTCCCTGTTGGTGGGTGGACAATAAAAGCTCACTGCAGGTGGGAGCTTGTCCCTAGACATAGTGACACACCTTAAGGATGAGTCCATATTGGTCTAGTAATGTCCAACACTTGCTTAGTCCCTTTGTCAGCGTTTATGTTTACTGAAGCCTGTTTTCTTGAAGATTGCACATTAGAGAAGAACTACGCTTAAATGAGAACCCAATTCATTTACTCTTGAGAGGGTCTCCCTAACGGAGCAATTGTAAAAATGTGTCATGTAAAAAATTTATATAAACATGTGTTCTCTGTGCAGATTTCCACCAGAGCATGAGACAATAAACACTCTATGGCATTAAATTTGTTGCCTGCTTATGAGTTTCTTGCTAATGGTGTATGGCTGAGGGTTCAGTATCAGACACGACTCTTGGCGAAACAAAGCCAAAAGGAGAGGATCTGAGAGGGTCTTCTATTTCCGCTTGACTACCCAGAAAGTTGCATTCCAGACGTGGAGACTCAAAACATCAAGAGTGTGCAGACTATTTTCCGCTAAATCAGAATAAGCGTTTGTAAGTGCAGCTTTGGGGAGTAACAAGTGGGAAAAGACCTTTTTAAAATGTACCTCAATACAACCTAGATTAGCGTGTAAGATGTTATAGGTTTAAAGTTATGAACTTCCATATAAACAAGTCCGCCCGCGCATTTCCTACATTTTTACATGCTGACGGGCTGGAGAATTCTAACAAGCTATACATCAAAACAATTCCCAAATCCCATATTTCAAGAATATCTGTGCAGTAAGTTTATAGTAACTAAATAAATTGATTAAAAGTGCAATAAACCAGAAAATTTTAATGTTTTTTTCACTTTTTTTCCACATTTTTTATTATATTTAATAAATTCAATTAAATTTTCTAGCTATATCCCTCGAGAGTATAAAAAATGTGCAGAAAATCAATACAAACTCCATAAATTTTATTTGAAGTGTCTACCCAATTCAGTTTTTGAGATAGAACAAAATGAAAAATATCCACAATTTTCACAATTTGTACAACAAAATATTATTTCCAATACTACGATCAAATTTCAAAGTGTAACAGAAACATAGGAGCACACTTAACTTTGTATTAGGGATGCACGACATCGGTATCGGCCAAAAAAGATTAAAATAACCATCAACTGCATCGGCCGATATGAAGGAGAATAATTAGACATTTCAAACACTCCCAGCTGGCATACAGTCGACTGGCGGATGTACAGAAAGAGCTCGGAATGTCGGTAAAACGACTTCAACAAGATATCGCTACCAGATGAAATTTGACATTTTATATGATGCGAAGCTTGGTCGAGCAGAAAAGGGCACTAGGTGCTTATGCCGCTGATTTCGAGCTTCCTGCAACTTTGACGGCAAATCAGTGAGGAATTATAGAAAATATGATCACACTTCTCGCCCCCTTTGAGCAGCTGACCAGAGATATAAGTTCTGCAGAGGCTTCTGCTGCTGATGTGATCCCCGCGGTTGTGGCACTGACACGACTGCTTGGCCGGCCGAGTGACACGGACAGAGGAGTGCAGACTACCAAAACTACCCTGCTGGAAGCCGTGAATCATCGCTTCAACGGTGTGCATTGTGAGGCACTTTATTCTGTTGCAACCATGCTTGATGCCCGCTACAAAGACCAGTACTTTGACAAGGAAAAAAAGAGGAGGTTTTTATTTTAAAAAATATATATTTCACTTTTGAACTGAAAGCATCCTAATTGATGATGCGACTTTCGCTATTCTTATTCTGCAATGTCAACATAGATAATCGCCTATTTATTATCATAATTTGCTATGTGTACGGTAGTAATAATAAATGTGCAACTAATAAATCATTTGATTTCTGGAAAAAAACGTTGGAGCTCTGTTAATGCCTAAAGCATAAAGTTAAAAAAATATATATATCCGTAAGTAATATTTTGGTATTCTGTTACTTCATAGGTCATCTCATACCTGGCCGAACCCACAATTCCCAGGGACCACAGTCCATTGAAGTACTAGAAGTGCAACCAGGCCCGTTTCCCTGCCCTCGCTCTTGCTGCACGCAAGTACCTGTGTTGTGTACCTTGCACAAGCGTTGACAGTGAACGGCTTTTTAGTGTTGCCTCTGATGTGATGGATGAAAAGAGAAATCGAATATAGATAGAGATATAAGATATGAGATATAAAATAAAAAAGCGGTAGAAGTCTGCTGCGTAGTAAAAACTGTGAGCCAAAATAAAGTTTCCGACGAGAAATCTGTAAACTTCCGGTTTCGGCTCCACGACTGTTAGAATAATTTTTCTATGTTTAGAGTTACTGGGGGCTTATAGTTCTCTTCAGGTCATGTCAAATTCATGTCATGTCCTTCGTGCTAATCCAAGCATAAAGTAGACATAATTAGTTGGGGACCAGTGTTGAAAGTAACAACGTTAGAGTATAACGGCTTTACTAACTACTACTACTACTACTTTTTCAGTAACGGAGTAATCTAATTAATTGCTTTTCCCATCGTTGTAACGCCGTTATCATTACTGAGAATGTAAAGTGTCGCGTTACTACAATTGGGTTGAATAAAGCGTGAGGTGTCATGCTTTGTCTACACTTCAGCTGCTGCTGGAGAGAACAGGTGGGGATGATGACACCGCTGCAAACGCAATGGTGATTGGCTGATGCAGTCTCACTGCACGCGCTGACTTCCAGTAAACACAAGACAGAGACAATGGCAAGGAGCCGGGGAAATTTGAAGGTAGCGTTGTCGAACTGAAAGTAGCGGCACTACTTCTTGTTTTTTTTAATTAAAGACAAGAATGTTTCTGTAACATGCTATGCCCTGGAAAAAAGACTTTATCCACGTCTGCCTCAAGCGAATTGACCTGAAGCCCCTCACATCAACACATGCTAACACGACACTTGTTGCTGCTGCTAACCCAACCCCAAAGGCAGCTCCAGCGAAGGAGACAGAGCCTCTGTTAAAACAAACAACACTCGCTAAAAACACCAATACGAGGAGAAGGAAGGGGGGTTGCCCCATGCCGAAACCCTTTTGAATTAATAGACAGTGAATATGAAACAATGAATATTGAGCTCAAAACATCATTTGAGGAATTAGGGTACATTACAACCACTGGTTTAGTTGTTAGATGAAGAGTATTTTAGAATAAATTAATGTATTGTTCATTTTCACTGAGAATGAAATGTTAATCTACAGAGAGTTGGATTGTGTTCTGTTTATTGTAATTTTAATTTTAACATTTAACATTTAATTGTAATTTTTATAATTTACAGGTTCAGTGATTTGCACTTATTGTCCAGATCTTTCTTTGTTTCTTTTTACACAGGGTTACATTTGTGTGACATAGTTTTGCCCTTGAATTTTATTTTTAATATTTATTTTTATATGTTTTTATTCCTATGTATATCATAAGACAGACTGCAATCTACTGAATTCAAATAAATACCAAATGTTCTAAAATACTGTATATAGTGTTTTTATTCTTCAATCAGTTAATTTAAACATCTTTGATATTTAAGATGTTATAGAACATAAAAAATAACTTCAGTTACTTTGCTGTGTAACTGAGTTACTAACTCAGTTACTTTTTGGGAGAAGTAATTTGTAACTGTAACTAATTACTTTTTTGAAGTAAGATGACCAACACTGAAGGGGACATAGATTTTCCCGGGACTTCTGCACCTGGAGCCTTGTGGTGTGGGTATGGAAGATACGCCTCCCACCAAGGCCTTCAGAGTGTTGTATAAAGTCTTTTGATTTGTTTACTTCCTTAAGCGGCACAGTGGCAAAGTGGTTAGCATGCCTGCCTCACAGCAAAAAGGTCCTGGGTTTGAATCCCATCCAGGGCAGGGCCTTTCTGTGTGGAGTTTGCATGTTCTCCCTGCAAACTCCACACAGAAAGACTGTCCTGGTTAAATAAAAGTTAAATTAAGCAAACTTCCCGCTGTACCATTGTTACTGTGTCTGCTTTGCTTCATTCTTGCAAGAATAAACCTGCCCATTGCTTGGTAAATTATGATCTGTCTACGTGTCTCTCTGGATAAATATAAGGACATAAAGAATTCTTATAACATTGGTGCCTTGACCGGGATATCAATATCTGCTTTTTCTTGCACGGAGAGTGGTACTGACGTGCACAGAAGAACTGCACAGTCCCAAAAACGGTTTTTAAACAGTATGGATCAGACCTCCACTATCTGTATGTGAGGCGCGGTGACGATATCTGAACTAAAAAAGAGCAGAGAGACAAACAGAACTATTGGAGTTTCTTTTCAGGTAGACACCTGTGAAATTTTGTTTTTGGTTGAGAAAACAAAGCTTTTGAGAGTAGAGCTTAGGTAGCTTCTACTTAAACTGTGGAACGCTAGGACCTGAGATATCGTCCAAGGGACGAGGAAAAAGTATGTGTTCTGGTCGAGAACCTTTAATTAATAGGTGAGACCTTAACGGGATAAGTTTGATATTAATCGGTGTTAAAGACTGTAATCTTGCTGGATTGTAAGCATGTTTAGATACCCTATCCTCTGTAAGTTTTATGTAATCCTTGAAACTGACTCCCACAATGATCAAGTGCGAACTCTATGCGAGATAGGATTAATAAGTACGATAATGAGTATATGGTCTAGACGTAGCTGGTCTAGGAAGGACAAGTTTTGAGACAGATTAATAGCACGGGTCCTAATACGCCACATTCGAATTGTCTGGCCTAACTAGAAATGTTGGTTAAATGGTGCGTTGAACGCATGGTAAACTCGAGTATGAACTATTTATCAAGATACTTTGCCTAACAACTTAAAAGTGAGATGAATAGGTCCGAAGTCTATGAGACTATAGTGAAAAAGCAGGCCTGCGATGAATTGTTCAAAGTAGTGAGATACAGAGAAAACAAGCCCACAAGAGTGAATGGGCTTATACTGAGGGCTTATACTATATAAGGTTGGCCTAAAGAGTTAAACAATAAACGGTGTGTGTGTGAGAATTAAGGTGGTATGAATGGGCCATTGTTGGAGAATGTGTCTAATAATGTAAACCAGAAGAAAGAATTAATGGTTTTTGGGTGTAGAAAAAGTTTGAAGATTGAGTTGAAAGATGACTTTCAACAACACCAGAAAGAAAGGTAGCTTTCATAAGCTATTTTTCTAGCCTTCTTGTGTAACAGAGAAAAAGGAGAAGCCAGTTTGAGATTAAGTAGCAGAGAAGCAATTTTGAAAGAAGTACACACATGTACTTCAAAACACTAATCATTTGTATTTTTATAAATGTGTCCTGGGAGCCTTTCAGGTCTCAGCCTCTCTCCGCTCGACACCCATTCATCCATCCATCCATCTTCTACCGTTTATAAGGGGCCGGGTCGCGGGGGCAGCAGTCTAAGCAGAGACGCCCAGACTTCCCCCTCCCCAGACACTTCCTCCAGCTCTTCCGGAGGGTATACCGAGGCGTTCCCAGGCCAGCCGAGGGTCATAGTCCCTCCAGCGTGTCCTAGGTCTTTCTCGAGGTCTCCTCCTGGTGGGACATGCCCGGAACACCTTCCTAAGGAGGCGTCCAGGAGACATCCGAAACAGATGCCCGAGCCACCTCAGCTGGCTCCTCTTGATGTGGAGGAGCAGCGGCTCTACTTTGAGCTCCTCCCGAGTGATTGAGCTCCTCACCTTATCTCTAAGGGAACACCCTGCGGAGAAAGCTCATTTCGGCCGATTGTATCCGGGATCTTGTTCTTTCGGTCATGGGCCCAAAGCTCATGACCATAGGTGAGAGTAGGAACGTTGATCGACTGGTAAATCGAGAGCTTTGCCTTACAGCTCAGCTCCTTCTTCACCACGACAGACAACATCATCTGCAAAAAGCAGAGATGAGATCCTGTGGTCCCCAAACCAGACCCTCTACGGCCCCTGACTGCACCTAGAAATCCTGTCCATAAAGATAATGAACAGGACCGGTGACAAAGGGCAGCCCTGCCGTAGTCCAACATACACTGGGAACAGGTCTGACTTACTGCCGGCAATGCGAACCAAGCTCCTGCTCCGGTCGTACAGGGACCGGATAGCCCTTAGCAAAGGGCCCCGGACTCCATACTCCCAGAGTACCCCCCACAGGGCACCACGAGGGACACAGTCGAATGCCTTCTCCAGATCCACAAAACACATGTGGACTGGTTGGGCAAACTCCCATAAACCCTCCAGCACCCTGGAGAGGGTATAGAGCTGGTCCAGTGTTCCACGACGGGGACGAAAACCGCATTGTTCCTCCTGAATCTGAGGTTCAACTATCGGCCGCATTCTCCTCTCCAGTACCCTGGCATAGACTTTCCCGGGGAGGCTGAGGAGTGTGATCCCTCTGTAGTTGGAACACACCCTCCGGTCCCCCTTCTTGAAAAGAGGGACCACCACCCCGGTCTGCCAGTCCAGAGGTACTGACCCCGACCGCCACGCAATGTTGCAGAGGCGTGTCAACCAAGACAGCCCTACAACATCCAGAGACTTGAGGTACTCAGGGCGTATCTCATCCACCCCCGGTGCCCTGCCACCGAGGAGCTTCCCAACTACCTCAGTGACATCGTCCCGGGTGATAGATGAGTCCACCTCCGAGCCCTCGGCCTCTGCTTCCTCAGTGGAAGACGTTTCGGTGGGGTTGAGGAGATCCTCGAAGTATTCCTTCCACCGTCCAACAATGTCTCCAGTTGAAGTCAGCAGATTCCCACCTCCACTGTAAACAGTGTTGGCAGGGCACTGCTTCCCCCTCCTGAGGCGCCGGACGGTTTGCCAGAATTTCTTCGAGGCCGACCGAGTCCTTTTCCATGGCCTCACCAAACTCCTCCCAGACCCGAGTTTTAGCCTCCACAACCACCCAGGCTGCAGTCCGCTTGGCCTGCCGGTACCTATCCGCTGCCTCAGGAGTCCAACGAGCCAACCAGGCTCGGTAGGTCTCCTTCTTCAGCTTGACGGCATCCCTTACTTCCGGTGTCCACCACGGGGTTTGCACCGGAGCTTCGAGTGGCCGCATCGACAATGGAGGTGGAGAACATGGTCCACTCGGACTCAATATCTCCAGTCTCCCTCGGATTCTGGTCGAAGCTCTGTCGGAGGTGGGAGTTGAAGATCTCTCTGACAGGGGGCTTGGCCAAACGTTCCCAACAGACCCTCACAGTACGTTTGGGCCTGCCGAGTCTGTCCACCTTTCTCCCCCGCCATTCGATCCAACTAACTACCAGGTGGTGATTAGTTGACAGCTCCGCCCCTCTCTTCACCCGAGTGTCCAAGACATACAGCCAGAGGTCAGATGAAAACACTACAAAGTCAATCATCGATCTCCGGCCTAGGGTGTCCTGGTGCCACGTGCACTGATGGACACTCTTATGCTTGAACATGGTGTTCGTTATGGACAAACTGTGACTAGCACAGAAGTCCAATAACAGAACACCACTCGGGTTCAGATCCGGGGGGCCGTTCCTCCCAATCACGCTCCTCCAGGTTTCACTGTCACTACCCACGTGAGCGCTGAATTCCCCCAGTAGAACGACGGAGTCCCCGGTTGGAGCACTTTCCAGCACCCCTCCCAGAGACTCAAAGAAGGCCGGGTATTCTGCCCTGCCATTTGGCCCATAAACACAAACAACAGTGAGAGACCTATCCCCGAGCCGAAGGCGCAGGGAAGCGACCCTCTCGTTCACAGGGGTGAACTCCAACACATAGCAGCTGAGCTGAGGGGTGAAATTTTAATTTTATTGTTTATTGTTACTGGGGGCTTATAGTTCTCTTCTAATTTCTCTTAAAATTGTACTGCTGCTTTGCTTCTCCTTGCAAGGATTAAAACCGGGCCATTGCTTGTTAAATTACAAACCTGCCTCCGTGTCTCTCTGGATTAAGGGTATAGATAAATTCCAATACCAGGGGGCTATGAGCAAGCCCGCCGCCTCTCACCACAGGCAACTCCAGAGTAGTGGAGAGTCCAGCCTCTCTCGAGGATTTGGATTCCAGAGCCCAAGCTCTGCGTGGAGGTGAGCACTACTATCTCTAGTCGGCATCTCTCAACCTCCCGCACAAGCCCAGGCTCCTTCCCCGCCAGCGAGGTGACATTCTATGTCCCTAGCGCCAGATTCCGTGTCCGGGGATTGGGTCGTTGAGGCCTCTGCCTTCGACTGCCACCCAATCCACTTTGCACTGGCCCCTTATGGTTCCTCCTGCAGGTGGTGGACCCACGCTCGACACCCGTGCTCCCTAAACTTTCTCTGCCCTCCCCCACCTCCACAGCTCATTTTTAGCTGAAAGAAGCTGCAGAAAGACAGCAGAAACACGGAAAAGGTAAGATTTAACGTTTATTTTAAATTTTATCTATTGAGATAGAACAAACTTGACCTTAATATGAATGTAATGTCACCATGGAGACCAGAGCAAGGTGGAGGTGGGAATGGCAGACGAGAGGGTGCTGAGAGAGGGAAGAGGCCGACACTGAAGGCAGACACTGGGGCCGATGAGAGAAGGACCATTGACTAACAGGTCAGGAACATAAACACACATGTACAAACACACACACAGGCACAGAAGTACGGACACACACATAAAGACACGGACACAGACACAGACACAGAATAGACACATATACAGAAGGTGGATGTGCTTTTGAATTATGAGATATAAGTTTATAAATAATCTGTTAAAGAATAGATATTGTATTACGTTTGTTTGACATGGCAGAAATGAGATTAAAGATTTAAACAAGTTAAAAGATCCAAAACCTTGGATCCAAAATAAAAGTATTGATTAGTATTGGGGGAAAAAAATTGTATGTATCTATTAGTAGAGGTCCTTAATATCAGTGTGGTTCAAACACAACGTATAACGTTTATAAAAATGTTCACTTTGTAATCAGAAGAATTTAAAAATGTGTCTTAAAGTTGAAATGCGCAGAGCAAGTTAATAAAGATAATACAAAATTATAGATATTTGGGCCATCAGCTCACATATAAAATAAAATAATGTTACCAGAAGAAAAAAAAATATGTATATTGTATTATGTGGATTCAAAACAACCACTATTCACAAGGAATGTTTCAACACAAGATAACAGTCTATGCAAGTCAAGGTAACAAGGGCTTCACAGCCCCTCCCTTTTTGCTCACATCTGGAGTAAGAAATGTTTTGTTTTTGTTTTTTTTTTCTGTTGTTTTTTTGAGCTGGAGTTTTAGCTCCTCAGTCAGTGTGGGAGCCTTTATATTAAACAAACCTTTTAATGTTGAGAAATGTCAGTGACAGAAACAGATTGCACTGAACTGATGTGTTAAATAAAGTTTATGAGACTTAATTAGGAAAACTGTCAATCTGACAGGTCTGTTTATATGAATATAGTCCACAGTTGAGTTTTATTGATTCTATTAAAAAGTATTGGGTAAATGGGTAAAAATATTGTTTGAGAAAAATATTGTCTGAGTAATTAGAAAAACTGTAATGAAAACAGTTGAGAATAAATAATAACCTATAGTTTTTTAAATGATACTTTCTTGTACCAAGGTATAATACCTAACACTAAAATAGATGCTAGTGGCATCTTTACAATAAAGTTTTAAACTGCAATGCAAATTTGTAATCTGGGAATTGAAAACATATCTATGTTAAAACTGTTGAAACTGTCAAAACAATCTTGCAGGATTGGAGGTGGTTTATTTGAAAATTTTAAGTTAAAGTGTTAAACTGTAAAAATGGTTAAAGTTTAAGAGCATAAGCCAAGGCGCTCACTGGGTTTAATCACTGCTTGAAGTGATTGTTAAAAGTTTAGATTTGTTTGGATGGATCTGATTTGAATGTTAGAATGTTTTGGACTTTTGTGAGAACTAGAGACTAACAATAGTCTGTCCTTTTGAACAGGATTGAATAATTTTTATTTTTGGCTGAACTTTAGAGGTTTATGGAGAACACTAAGTAAAACCTTTGGAACCTAAAAATAAAAACGTTTAAAGGTTAATTTTAGTATTGTTTTAAATGAACAATGATGACTATAACTGAGTGCAATGTTGGTGAATCTGAATAAATGAAGAGAGATGTTGATTTGATTTTACATTTAATGTTTTAAGTTTCTGTTTAACATTGAGTGAAGGGAATACTTTATGTAGAGTCTGATGCAAAATAAGTGGAAATGTGAGATTAAGAATGGATAAAACATTTTGAATTTGCTGCGGTTAAAATTAATATGGAAAAGATGCAAAAACAAAATGGTTTATTGTATTTATTGAACACCTGGGGGTTAAAACTGAGTTTTACAGAGACAGTAGTAAGTCTGTGGCTGCTGCTCAAAAACCAATGAGCACTGAGTCAAGAAGGCCCGACAAGAGCCGAGGTCTCCACTGTAGGGCGCTGGCAAGGGGATGAATGCTTTTTTGGTTCAGGAGACGGAGCGGAGGGAGCTGGAGTGCTGGTAGTGGGCGAAGTCAACTGAGCTCGCAGCCCTGCGAGATTCTGGGAAAACTCCGACAAATGTTCCATGAGGGCTTTGAGCGTGACGTCATGCTGCTCCAGAAGAGTGGTGTGGGCAGCGACAGTCTGTGGAAGTGTACTTGGATCAGCAGATTGTACTGTAATGATCAGGCAAATAACCCATATGCAGACACCAGGATAATTATTCCAAGGCAGATTTATTCAAACAGGTTTTAACTTAAGGACAGGATGTTCTTCGTGGACGGAGGCAGAGTACCAGAAGGAGACAGGCTGGACTGGATCAGCCGACGTAACAATGACTAATAATAATATAAGAGATCATGTAAAAAGACGAGACTGAATTTGAACAAAGGAGATGTGCGCTTGCTTTAAGTTTGCATGCAGCTGAAGCAGAGAATTTACAATGAATAACCCGTTTAAATGCAACTTATGCAAGATCAAATTGGTTAAATTGAACTTGGTTTATAGGAAAAAATGGAATAATTATTAACGGAGAATCAGAATACAGGAAATGTAGAAGAGAAGGGGCTCTCATTTTAGAAATTGAATGTACAGAAGACCAATGTATGAATGTAAAGATAAAATTTTATATTAATAAGTAAGAAGCTATAAAATTTGTAAAAATTAAAATAGAACATAGGGAGAAAATGTTCATTACGTCAAAATAAAGAGATGAAAAGAGGTGTCCAACACAATAAGAATTTATTATATCAATGGATAAAATTCTCAGCTAGACAAGTCACATAAAAAGACTGTATTACATGTTACAATTCTAAAAGATTGTCAGAAATACTACCTATTCCAGGGGTTAATACAGATGCTTGCAAATCAAAAGGAAATTGTTATGCTATGTGAGCGGTCGAATTGGCAAGTGGAGTCAGGGGAAGTTGGACAGATGTTTTAACTATATGTCCAAGAACAATCAAATCTGATGTAGAGGCTTGGCTACCGCCTGTACTGGACATGTCAGAAGAAATAATACATTTGTTTTGTATTGCACAAGGTAATATACTTAGAGCAGCTATGTGGGTTAATGCATCTTTGGATAATAGAATTAAGTGTGAATATCAGATGTTACCAGCACATCTGGAACCAGAGAAATACGTCGGGCGCTAGGTGGTCTGGAAGGTCAATTGCAGAGTGGAGTGCTGTGTTAGGATGTTTTTCTATTAAGATGCATCTTTATAACAGTTTATACTTGTTAGTTGCAAACTTTGCATGCTAAACTGCACTCTAGTTTAGGACACTAAATACCTCAACTGTTTAAACCAGTTAGAACCAGTAGGAAAACTACTGATTCAAAGCAGGAAGTGTCCCCTCCTGTGTGATGAGTGGCCAAAGGTTAGGACCTTTTGAGCATTGAGTTGACCAGCAACATGTGGGCTGACTTTATGTTAACTCATATATTGTGACCCAGCGCTGGCTTAAACCTTTTTCTGAGTTAAATTAAACGAACAAACATTACATTGGTTTTATAGTTTTTAAGTAATTAGTTCCAACACTCATATCTAAAGAGCCGAGAGAAACTGTTTTCAGCGTAACAGCTGTGAGCGTCTAATAATGAGAAGAGGGTTGTTTGGACACTTGGACAGTTACACCAGACTGCGGCAAGAATTCAAAATGAGGTTTTGGGTGCTATGAATACAGTGCAGTCGGAGATCTAGCAAGTTCATATACTCCTTTTGGATTTTAGCATAAGAAGAAATAGTGATGACCAAGAGTAAATGTCAGTTCTAATATAGGAGAACTGAGAGGAAATGTATTTTATAATACAAATGTTGTACATATTGTATTATTATATTTTAATATGGGAAAAATTATATATTCTTATATTACATGCTGTAACAATGTTAACTGAAGGTACGACAAGTTAGCCATATGATTATGGTTGGAATAAGAGAGATTTGATGGGAATTGTTTAAGCTAAATAAGTATAATTTGGATCTGTGTGATAATTTAATGCACATGTATTATTACTTAGTTATTCATTTATTTTTGAGTTTATGTTATGTGTCTTATGGTTTATACTTATGCATGGTTTAAAATCAAGTAAGGGATATTATTTTAATACATCTAGAAATGTATTAATAGAAAAGAGAAAACATATTGTCAGAGTCTATGGTTTAAAACATGATTAAGTTTAATACTAATACTTTAATACTAAAGGCTGAGGGGTCAGTATCAGAATTTGCCACTACACTGAGGCCGCCTTTGAAGCATCATCCAGTGGACCCCCCCGCACAGCGCCGAACGGTTTCACGCTGTTTTCCAGTCCTCCAAAGTTAATAGAGCACTCCTACTCTTTTGACAAAATCCATCTCAACTGTTTTACAAGACCAGAAGACAACCCGCCTTGGAGAAGCCTCTCCAATGACGTGATTTTGCATCTATTATGTTAATTTTGTGCGTGAATGAAGCGATTAAACTCAAAATGTTCAAGTGCCCAGCAAATAGCGCGATTTATTTGCGCAATTTGCGTTTGGTGTGAACGTCCTATAAAGCTAGCACGAATGACAACCAAATGACTAGATTTGTGTGTCATTGCGTTATTGTGTTGTTTATCTATTGAATTTACTTCACAAACACCATTCCCCGTGATTGTCATTTATTAACGGTCCCTAAGTGTCAACGCTCCGTGCTAAGGGCGTAGCTTCCAGTGTGAGGTCTCCGCAACCATGACACAGTAGTTGGACACAGACGAGAGTATGCTGTGACAAATGCCCGAACATCCTCTTCCTCCTTAGGCCACCGGGATGGCAAGCGAGTCGAGACGAGTGAACCCACTGAAGAACCTCTGGCCGCAGACCCACAGGAACAAATAGTTTTCCCTCTGGACAGGAACTGGGGACAGTGATGGTGTTCAAGGCTGCCTTGATGCGCTCTTCAATGGGCCAGGTGACGGCTGCTACCAGCTGGGATGGAGGCAAGATGGAGGTCACCTCAGAAGATGTCTCCTCCTTCTAGAATTGCCGAGAAAGGGCATCAGGTTTCTGATTCGGGGACCCTGGTCGGAATGTCAAGCAAGATGTCAAGCGTTTGGCTGACCGGATATATTCCAAATTGTTGTGGTCAGTCCACACAAGAAAAGGTTGTTCGGCTCCCTCCAGCCAGTGCCGCCACTCCTCCAAGGCTAGCTTAACCGCCAGCAGCTCCCTATTACCTATGTCGTAGTTGTGTTCAGCGGGAGACAGGCGACGAGAAAAATAGGCACACGGGTGTAATTTCTGGTCTGAAGTGGAACGTTGGGACAGAACTTTGCCTACTCCCACGTCAGAAGCATCCACCTCTACGACAAACTGGCTATCAGAGTTTGGGATGATAAGCACTGGAGCTGAAGAAAAATGAAGCTTCAAGTCCCAGAATGCTGAATCGGCTTCGCTGGACCAGATGAACGGAACCTTAGATGAGGTAAGTGCTGTCAGAGGAGCCGCCAATGTACTATAGCCACGGATGAAATGTCTATAGAAGTTGGCAAACCCAAAGAAGCGTTGCAGTTGCTTTCGACTGCACGGAGATGGCCAATCCAATACTGCCGACACCTTGGAAGGGTCCATCTGAATTTTACCCTGGGCGACAATGTAACCCAGGAAAGAGACACTGGGTACATTAAATTCACATTTTTCAGACTTGACAAAAGGCGAATTCTCCAGCAGGCGTTGAAGGACTGACTGGACATGATGAACATGCTCCTTGTGATTCTTAGAAAAGATGAGGATATCATCCAGGTAGATAAATACGAACTGGTCGAGCATGTCCCGCAACACATCATTAACCAGGTTCTGGAAAATGGCGGGAGCATTAGTCAGTTCAAAAGGCATCACCAGATATTCATAATGACCTACATTTACATTTACATTTATTCATTTAGCAGACGCTTTTATCCAAAGCGACTTACATTGTTTTTACAGTAATTACCAGTGTTACAGTCACTGGAGGCAAGGTGGGTTAAGTGTCTTGCCCAAGGACACAACGACAGTATGAACTGTGGGGAGAGTGGGAATCGAACCAACTACCTTCGGGTTGAAAGACGACTGCTCTACCCACTGAGCTACTGCCACCACCTGACGAGGTATTAAATGCTGTCTTCCATTCGTCCCCCTCTCGGATACGAACCAGGTGGTATGCGTTGCGAAGATCCAATTTGGAAAACACTGTTGCCCCCTCCAGCAGTTCAAAGGCGGAGGTCAGAAGGGGAAGCGGATACCTGTTCTTTACGGTGATCTCGTTAAGTCCACGGTAATCAATGCAAGGTCAGAGAGTCTTGTCTTTCTTCTCCACAAAGAAAAAACCCACCCCTGCTGGTGATGAAGAAGGTCTTATTATTCCAGCTGCCAACACATCTTTAATGTAAAGGTGAGGTGCCAGGAAGCAAGTCAATAGCACAGTCATATGGCCGATGCGGAGGTAAGGCTGTGTCTTTGGCCTTATTAAAGACCTCCTTATAATCCTGGTATTCCCTGGGAACGTTGACCGGCAGAGAGGATACAGGTGTACCAGGTAGCGGGTTGGGTAATCCCGCTGACTGAAGACAAACGGAGTGATAAAAGAGTGACTCCACCCCAGTATCGCCCCAGTGTCCCAATCAATATGAGGATTATGGCGTCGCAACCAGGGGTAGCGCAAAATTAATGGAATCTCCGAAGACTGAATTAGGAAAAATCCAAGCGTTTCTTGATGGTTACCAGAGATCAGTAGGGTCACGGGACTGGTCCGGTGGGTCACGGTACCCAGGAGGTGTCCATCAAGGGCCCGTGCAGGAACTGGTTTGGGTAGGGGAACTAGTGACAACCCCAACTGAAGAGCCAAAGTCTCGTCCATAAAACTGCCGTCTGCCCCAGATTCAATTAATGTAGTTAAAGTCTGTGGCCCCCCAGGAAGCAGCAGTTGGACATGGACAAGTGGGTGATTGATAGAGGAAACTCCCTCTGTAAGACTCAGCAGTACTCCTCCATCTACTGCTGTGCCTGTCCTTTTAACGGACAGACCAATGCAACATGGCCCGAACCCCCACAATACATACAAAGGTTCCTCCTTCGACGCCGTAGCTGAACGGGATCCCTGTTTTAGGAGAAAAAGACCCCTGGCCGCCGCACTCTCCTGATCCTCAGCGTCAAACACCTTCCGGAGTTCAGTCGATAAGGACTGGAAACTAGAGCAGGCCGGGGTACCTCTCTCCCACTCTGCAGTTCCCCAGATACGTGCGCGCCCCGTCAGGTGATTAATGACAAAGCCCACCTTGGCTCTCTCTGTGGCGAATGTGTGGGGTTGCAGAGCAAACAGGATTGAACAGTTGACCAAAAAAGGATTACAACCACCTGCCTCTCCGGAGTAACGTTCTGGAGTCCCGACCCGAAGGCTCCTGGACCAGGATCGGTTGAACTACCAGGGAAACAGGATATGAAGGTTGAACGGAGGTCAGACTCTCTGTGGTCTTTGGAATACTTGATAGCTGAGAAGTCAGGAAATGGATCTGATTTGACATGGCATGGAAGGCGTCTTCCTGTTGAGATACAATCCGCTGGAACCCGGCGGAAATAGAGTTCATTTGGGCTGCATGATTTTGAAGAGTTTCTTCAATGATGGTGAATCGATTTATTACTTTCTCTGCTTTGGCTGAGTCCATCTTGGCCAGACCGTTCTGTAATGTGGGACTGAGGACTGAAATGTGCAGTGAAGACAGTGAAGGTAAGTGATTCTTTATTAAAGTACAGATAGTGACAGAAAGCTGGATAGGGGATCTGAGACTGTAGTCCGTGCTGAGGAACTGCGCTGATGGCGAAGTGAAGTTGTGAACTGGAATCAAGCCGAGGAGCTGGACCGAGATCTAGAGTGGAGCTGTAGAGCGGCAATGAGTCGAGCCGGTGACGGGGACCAAGTTGGAGAGCTGGGCTGAGAGTTGGAGTTGAGCCATGGAGCTAAACCGAGGCCTGGTGCTGAGCCGGTGACTGGAGACCAAGCCGGGATGCTGGGCTGAGAGTTAGAGTGAACCGTAGAGCTGCGCCGAGACCTGGAGCCGAGCCGGTGACTGAGGCCAAGCTGGAGAGCTGGGCAGAGAGTTGGAGTGAGCCGTAGAGTTGCGCCGAAGCCTGGAGCCGAGCCAGTGACTGGGACCAAGCCGGGATGCTGGGCTGAGAGTTGGAGTGAGCCGTAGAGTTGCGCCGAAGCCTGGAGCCGAGCCGGTGACTGGGACCAAGCCAAGGAACTGGGCTGATAGCTGGAGTCCAAACCTGAGACCTGTAGCGAAGGCTGGAGCGAGGGCTGGAGCGAGGGCTGGAACGAGGGCTGGAAGAAGAGCTGGAACGAGGGCTGTAATAAGAGCTGTAACAAACGCTGGAAACTTATTTAAAGTACACTCAGCTATCAAGGCGAATACTGATGGAAAAGACAAACATATGGATAAACTAATAATGAAGAACACCAAACAAACAGAATTGTAGCAGAATTGTACCCAACCTATCCTCTCTCCTCCCCCTGCTACAGGTAAGTGCACCTTTACAGACATACGTGCAAGTGCATGCGCTCCCGTGATCTTCGCCCCCTCAGCACCAGACCAACACACCCACACACACACACACACACACACACACACACACACACACACACACACACACACACATACACATACACACAGTACCCCCATGTTCTGTCTCCTACACACCAGCCCCTAATTATTATGTCCCACATAATAATTACCACTCCATTAGGCATAATAGGAGACATACAACAATTGCCAAAGAACATAATCCCAATCATTAGCTGTAAATTATTAACAGTCCATAAATAGATTCATTTTTGCAATAGTCCTTCTTTTGGTCAACTTTATGACCTCAGTTTAAAGGTCAGAGTCCAACTGTCCGAATGTCCTATAGTCCACAAACAGTGGACTATAGGACAAAACAGTCTACTCCAAAGTTGTCCAGCAGATGAAGTACTTGCGGCCACTTTAGCCACTCTTTGCAGACTGATTCTGGTATTTGATCATCTCATCCAATTCCTCTTCTGCACAGCTCTCTCAATAATTGTTTTGACTCAGCATCCCCAGAGGATCATAAAAGGAGCTCACAGTTGAGAGGATTCCTCTACGGGTAAGTGGGCTTTCTTTGAGCACAATCTTGAACTTAAAATTGTCGGATTGAATGCACCACTCAACACTCAGTACCCTCTCGACTGGAAAAGATGGTTGCTCAAAATCCAGCTTCATTACACCTTTGGCTCTGCTCATCTCTGGGATGCTTTCAAGTACCCTAGACCTGTTACTTAACCACTTGGTCAAGTGAAATCCACCTTTGTCACACAGAGACACAAATTTCTTATACGGTTTAACTGCCTCCTCCTCATTTGGGACGGACACCAGACAGTAGTCCACATAGAAAAAAGTGCATAATTTTATCCACTGTTTCCTCTATGAACAGGTCTCCAAAATCTTCTGCACATTTCCTCAAGGCAAAGTTGGCACAGATTGATTCAAATCACCCTGTGGCCACCAAAGGAATCTCAGCAGGTCTGCATCTTCCAGAAAGACTCAAACCTGATGAAACATGGTTTCAATGTCTGCCATGATAACAACTGGCTCTTTTCTGAACCGAGTCACAACTCCTATCAGCGAGCTGGTCATTAGGGCCTTGTAGTAACTTAAGAGATTTTCCTTTAAAACTGGCACCACAATCAAACACCACTCTCAACTTGCCTTTATTAGGATGGTAGACACCGTGATGTGGTATATACCAGACTTTACCATCGCAGCGATCCAGTTCTGCCCTACCTTTTCAGCATAGTATTTCTCAAACAGATCACTCATGAAGGTGGTGTATTCTGAGTGGAACACTGGGTCCTTCTGAAACATCCTTTTCAGATGGTGCAATCGCTGTTCCACAACCTTCTTATTATTTGGCATGCTAACCTAAGGCTCTCTCAATGGCAGGTAATCTGATAGTGACCTTCCAGATGTTTAGCAGATTTGGTGACCAACTCCAGGAACTTATGATCCTCTCTGAGTCCCAGCTGTTTGTACTTGGCTGGCTCAAAATTATTCTTAAACGGTTGTTGCCACAGCTCATACAGATTTCTGATGGATACCCTGTTTACTGTAAATGAGGCACCATCAATGGCCTGTCCACTGTTTCCTGCCAGTGGTCCATTGACCGACCAACCTAGCACAGTCCTTATGGCGTTTGGTCCATCATTCCTGCTACGAATGACCTCCAGTGGCTCCAACGCCCTGCTAACATTAGTCCCTATGAGGAGCTATATCCCGGCGTCAATCTGAGGTAAGGCGAGGTGTCTCAGGTGTGGCCATTTTCTCAGATTTTCCTCAGTTGGAATATTGCTCTTGTGTACTGACATTGACTTCTATGTATAGGCTCTTGGCAAATCAATAAAATTGAAACCATTCAGTGCTGCTGCTACCTCTAGCTCCGGCACAACATAACTGTTGACCACCTCCTCCTGGCCCATGGTCCTTAGTAGAATGCTGGTCCTTCTTCCTGTAAGGTGCAGCCTGTGCATTAAATCTTCTGTACAGAATACTGCTGTACTGCCTTGGTCTAGGAAAGCATAGGTATAGATGATTTTATTAACCCTTTTAGCTTTTACCTGGACTGGCACAATGGGTAACTTGCACTCTTGCTCTCCATCCCCTGTAAGACCACTTGAGACTAGTGCATTAGCCACATACATTATACTGCCCCTTTCTGTCTGTCCAGCATTACTCACATCATTGTGTAAAACTGTTGGGTGTTTCAAGGGTACATTTTAAACAAGAGATCCTTTTGCGGCTGTTATGGGAATTGTAATATCTTAGTATTCCCATGACTAGTATCTTGTTGTTGGCACTGCAACTTTTGATTACATGTCATTCTGTTCTTCTAATGTCATTCTGTACATGTCATGACAGATTATCATCCACTTTATCAGGCGTCTCCGCCTATACACTGTATGTCCTGCTGGATATAAAAGACCCATGTATGGCTTACTTAGTTAAGCAATAACCATCAGTCTGTGAAGTGTCTGACATGTAATTGCTTCTTCCTTGCAAGGAATAAAACCTGACCAAATCATTTCAAATCATATACAGTCTCTGTCGTCTGCTCATTTAATCTGTAACAAAAATTCTCTTGACATTTGGGGGCTCGTCCGGGATCCCAACACCTGTTTTCTTCACTTCGTCGGAGGATCGAACCTGAACCATGCATGGGAAAACGCCAAACCAAAGCGTTTTTTGAAAGTCCCGAAACTACACGCTTCATGTGGTAAGGGCCAGACCATCCACTCCATCGGCGCGGAAGAGAGCAGTGACGGAAACAGAGAGCAAAGACGAGAGACAGATCTGACCGTGGGAAATCATTGGACTAAAGTCAGGTTAAACAGCTGTTTAAATATCTGTGTGGTTGCAAAACAAAGATTCCTGGAAGTAGTGTTCGGGTTGCTCCTGCTTAAATTGTTTGGTGATTACATGTCATCTGCCGTGAGAGTATTTCCATGTAGTTACTATTACTGTAGGAGAATGTTGAAGCTGAGATACCGTCTGAGAGAAGAGGAAAAGTATGTGTTTTTGTCGAGACCCTGCCTTTAAAGGTGGATGGTGAGATTAAAACTGGATATTTTGATGTTGACCTTTGGTAAAATTTGCAGATTTTGCTCTAGTTGAATAAGCATATATCCTAATACACCACATTCAAATGTCTGGCCTAACTAGTAATGTTTGTTTAGTGGTTTAATGGTGCGTTGGACGTACGGAAGAGCTCGAGCTGACTCTTAGTCGAGACCCTGTCAAAATCCAAAAGAACTGTTTATTGCGTATGAAGCAGTGAGAGAGTAAAAATAAAAGTTGAAGTGGATTTTTGGATAAAGTGGGTTGTTGATATAGTAATTTTGTTTGTGATGATGTTTGGTTAGCTAACCTTTGAAAATATTGTTAAGATAAAAGTGAGAGTGTGACTGGGATGCAAATGTGTATTGATTGCATTTGAGTGAATTTTGATTGAATTATTGAAAAAGGAAGTTGATTCAGTCTAAATAATGGGCGCAAACAGTAGTAAGCCTGATTGTGAAAAATCTTTAACTGGTGATGCAAAAGTTATGCTACAGATGGACCCAGATAATTTGATCCATCTGAGCAAATGGCAAGCGAAATACGAATTTCCTGGTAAATTAATAGTGTCTGAATGCGAGGAGCTGATTAAAAATATTGTGACAGACAATGTGAATAAAAGTAAACAAAGGCTCGGAGGACTGCCTCAAGCTCAAAACTGGCTTATTGAAGTCCAAAAAAGGGTGAGGAGAAAGTTAAAACCTTAGCCGAAGATTCTCTACATGCTTTTCTATCGCCGAGAGCAAAAGATTGAAGATGACCTGGGTCTATGCACGACTTCCCCTCCTCCATATCCAAACCAGGACCAGAAACCACTGCAGATAAACGTAACACAGCCGACGTCTGTACCACATTCAGAGTCACAGCGTCTGCCTCGGGCCCCTTCTTCTCTTCCCGTTTGCTCTGGAACGCCCACAACACAGTCCTCTCTCGACGGAGCAGGAAGCAGGAAGCACCAGAGAGGACCGACACATAACTCGCAGCGGTAAGTCCTTCTTCCCTGCCACAACTAACAAATTTAGTGTATTAAAAACAGACTATGATCAAACCGAAGCTTATCCATTAATTGAAATGCCAAACCCGATAGCGGGACAAGATGACCAGCCAGCTACAGTCCGAGTTTATAGACCATGGACAGAGCTGGATGTTAAGGAAGCCACCGCCAACATTTCCCACCCGAAAATAAATACTGGAGAGTTTAAAACAATGTTTTATAGACTCCGTAAGAGTTACAATCTAAATACTCTTGAAGTAGAACGTGCTTTGAGAGTTTTGATAAAAGCTGACTGGTGCTTAGTAAAAGACACGTGGGACACACTGGTTGATACAAAGCCAATTTTGTATAAACAAGGCTTATGGGTCACTCGTGTGGAGCACCTGTCCCAAAATAGTGGACCATTACCAAGGCCGTGCAGATTATTCTAAAATAGCCCACTGTAAACAAGATGACAAAGAGTCAGTGCTTGTGTATTTTAACAGATTAAAGGAAATATTTGACACACACAGCGAAATCACCCCCCCCTGAGGATCAAGAAACATCCTCCTATGCAAATCAACTCAAAAATGTATTTCTTTGTGGTATGAAACCTGAACTTGATCATTTTGTTAAAAAAACATCAAATTGGATGGGCCACTGCACCATTATCATTGGATGGGCCACAGCACCATTATCACAGGTAAAGGAGTATGCAGTGCATGCTGAAAACATTGAAAAATCTAACAGTAAAAAGAAAAAACGAGTGAGTGAAACATACCACTGACTCTGATTTATTTTTTCAAGGAAATACTGATGGTGGACTAGGGCAGCGGAGGGAGGAGGGGGCCGCCACGAGGAGGACATGGAGTGGTGTGGACAAGGATGAGTGCTTTATCTGCGGTCGGAAAGGTCATTGGGCCAAGAAATGCAGAGATAGAGGCAGAGGCTGAGGAAACGGATACGGATCAGGACGAGGAGGGAGAGACAGTGCCCCCCCGGGACCCAGGCGTCAGGGAAATTATTCCTGACTAACCGTTGGTACTGAAGGTCAGGTGCATACACACGGACATACACCGCCAGATACACCACATGACACACACACACAGTAGCACTAATGAGGAAACAGACGATAAAGAGGTGCGGGGGAAATTCTGTCCCTACACAACACTGAGGTGTTATTAACTTATGAACAAAAAACAATGATAAATCTTTTGATAGACGACTATTACATTAAATTTCTTTGTAACACGGGAGCGTGTAGATCAATTATTCGCAAGGACTATGCAGAAAAAAAATTTAATACCCATCCATAATGTACTTAGAGTTAAATCTGCGACGGGACACATTGTGTCTGAACCACTTACATACGCATTAAACGTAAAGAATCCACAAACCGGTTCCGAAACAAAAGCCGCGTTTGCTATCTCCCAATTATGCCCAAAAAAAATATTAGGAAGAGACCTTTTAGCAGACCTTAATATCAGAGTGGTCCCAACACCCTACCTTATGAAGGCAGTAAGACTAAGGGCAAAACCAATATTGGAGGACAGTGTCCATTTTGGTATGGACACAGAAGAAGTGTCAGAATGATTTTTACTGACACAAGAGGAGGAGCAGGCCTTAGGCCTTTATATGTATGTAAGTGTATGTAAAGTGCTTTGAGATTCCTATTTAAAGGCGCTATATAAAATAAAGCTTATTATTATTATTATTATTATATTATTATTAGCAGATATCCCAGAGGGATTGTGGTCTAAAGGCCCGGCTGATGTAGGGTTAATGAAAGGAGTAGAACCATACAAAATTACTCCTAAAGGGTCTTTTCGACCATTTCAAAGACAATATCCGTTAAAAAGGGAAGCAGAGGACGGGATTGCACCTTTAGTGTAAGCACTAAAGAAGTCAGGGGTGATCAGAGAGTGTCCAGACTCTCCATGTAATTTACCTTTGTTTCCTGTTAAAGCTGAACCCTTCACGGGATGGAGAATGACACAGGACTTACAAGCCGTGAACAACGCTGTAATTCCCAGAGCACCTTTGGTGCCAAACCCACACACATTGCTAAATGACTTAAATTCCAAAGCAAAAGTTTTACTGTCATTGACCTAGCAAATTAATTTTTTCGATTCCGGTGCATCCAGATTCACAATTCTGGTTTGCGTTCCAGTCCAGAAACCGTAAACTAACGTTCACACGTGCACCCCATGGGTACTGCAAATCACTCACGTTATTCTTTCAATCAATAACTGCTAATTTGTCCAAATTTGACCCTCCACGGGGCAGCCAGTTATTTGTGTATGTGGATGACATTTTAGTGACCTCGGACACAGAAGAGCAGTGTAAAGCTGACACGGTTGCTCTGCTCACATTGCTTTTTGAGCAAGGTCACAAAGTGAGTAAAAACATACTGCAGCTGTGAAAAACATAAGTCAAATATTTAGGTTACCAGCTCACACACAATGGTAAACAATTAGATAAAACAGAAAGACTGCTATTTTAAAAGCACCCAGACCTGTAAGAAAAAAACAGATGATGTCATTTTTAGGCATGACTAATTTCTGCAGACAATGGATACCTAATTATGCAGAAACAACACAACCACTGCAAAGTTTAATATATGATGTCCCAATGGTAGCACAAGATGTCATTCAGTGGACTGCAGAGGGTGAAACAGCTTTTACTAATATAAAACAAATATTAGTGGGAACATCAGTGCTGGCTCTTTCAGATTATTCAAAAGAATTCATTCAGACCTGTGACTCAAGGAATGGTTTCATGACCAGTGTTCTCACCCAGCCATTCGGAGGGAAACTACGGCCAGTGGGGTACTTCTCATCACGTTTAGACCCCATTTCACGTGCCATGCCTCCGTGTGTGCAAGCAGTGCAAGCAGCGGCTTTAGCTGTTCAGAGCTCAGCTACACTGGTTCTGTTCCATCCACTTAAAGTATCACATGCAGTTGCAATGCTATTGTTTTAGAATAATATATATTTTATGTCTCCAGCTAGACAACTTAAGTTGTATGACGACACTTATGACACAACCTCATTTAACCATTGAGCGGTGCAACCCTTTGAATCCATCTACACTGTTACCCAACGACTCAGACGGAGACAAACATGACTGTTTAACTGAGACAGAACAGACAGTCTTACCAAGACCATACTTAAAGGACATGCCTTTAGCTTCAGCGGACATTGTAATGTTTGTAGATGGCTCATGTAAAAAAAGACAAGACGGAACTAATGCTTCAGGATATGCAGTTGTGACAAATGATCAAGTGCTTAAATCAGGTTCATTACCTGTACACTACTCAGCACAAGCAGCTGAATTAATTGCTTTAACCGAAGCATGTAAACTGGGAAAGGATAAAAAAAATCACTGTATACACTGACAATCAATATGCCTTTTCAACTTTACATGTGTTTGCTCAACAGTGGAAAATCAGAGGGATGATCACTTCCACGGGCAAGCCAATTACACACAACGATTTAATTTTACAACTATTGGAAGCCATCCAACTTCCTTTAGAAGTAGCGGTTTGTAAATGCACTGCACATACATCTAAAACAGACTTAGTCTCCCTTGGGAACCACGAAGCAGATGTGGAAGCTAAGAGAGCAGTAGACACTACTGACCACATTGACCAGGACTTCTAAAAAGACATGCAGTCCAATGTTTCAGACTCTGAAAAACAACTCTGGTTGAACAAAAATGTGACTCTAAACAGCTCATCTCTTTGGGTGGATACTGAGAACAGACCGATACTACCCAATACAATGAAATATATTTTACCAGCTTCCATCCTGAGTCTACTGGAAGGATTGAACAGCTAAATGGAACAATTAAAGTGAAACTCAGAAAAGCAATGGAGGAGACAGGAAAGACTTGGGTGCACTGTCTCCCACTGGTAATGTTGAGCTTACACATACAGCCAAACCTCAAAGGCTTCTCACCATATGAAATCTTGTATGGCAGACCTTACCGAGTTCCGACTATACAGTTGAAAGGAGATGACACAGAAGATATTGAACACATTTCAGACTACATGGCTAAAATTTTGAAATGCAAAAAAACTATGTCTACAGTTTCTACTCCCACAGGACAAGCCGAAGCTGGAACTCAACTTGTGGACCCAGGAGACTGGGTGTTCATCAAGGTGTTAAAACGGAAAAACTGGTCCTCACCACGCTGGGAGGGCCCATATCAGGTTCTACTATCCGCTCCCACTGCTGTGCGGATTGCTGAGCGTGGAACTTGGGTACATCTAACTCACTGCAATAGAGCCAGAGTTCCGAAGTAAGATAAGTACCAGACTCAAACAGGCACCATGCAGAACCCCGTCAAACTCTGGCATCCATACCGCATTACTGGGTGTGGCTTCAGAGGCACCCTATGCATTCTGCTCTATCCCTCATAATTACAATACCCATACTGTGGCACTTTGAAACAGGTTCCCACACAGAGAGGAACAGCACCCTTGATAGAGGCAAAAGAGATGTAGGAAGTGACCGAGACTCAATTCTGACGATAAAATGTGTGGCTCAGACTGATTGTGTTGTTCTGATTAATCTCTGCTCTGTCATAGACTGTGAAAGAAATAAAGAGACACCATGGACCGGAGCGGTGAAGTATATTTGCATCACTGGGGTCACTAAGCCTGTGATTCCTGGAAAAATGCGATCGCAAATATCCCCAGGACTGGGGATATGATCCTCAGCCTCGCTCTTCACCTGACCTGAAACAGAGACTGACATTAACCGAGACTCTAAACGGACTCACCCTCACCATGAAACAGCCAAGGGTGTGGGACTCACACGTGTTTGTTATGGGTGTTCACATCACGGGTAAAGATCTATTTGGACTGTTTAGCATTGATGTCACCCAAGCTACTGGTAATACTGATACTGAGAGACTGTCCAGCAAACCATCTCTGTGGAAACAGGTTATGCCGAAAAGAACAAATGGATTGATTGGTTGGTATATACGGTTGAACAAAATGACCCAAAACAAAACTGTTATGCTTGTGCGGGGGCTAGACCTCTATTAACTACAGTACCTTTCCCAATTTAACATTCTGGAGCTGTTGTCCCGTTGGTGAACATGCAAGCAATAACGTCAGATATCAGATATCAAAGTGTTCGTCTGAGGTCAAAGCCTCGACCATAGCCGTTGGACAGGTGGATGTCAAGGAATGTTGACCCAGCAATGGCCACATCCATCAATCTCACCAACAAGCTCCGGATACATAGAAATCAACACAAACAAAAGTTATAAGACATGGATGTGCCACACAAGTACATCTCAACACAAATTTAAAATCCCAGTCACTTTTCCAAGTATTTTGCAATTATTTTTTAAAACCAGGTCAAAATCAATTACTCTAGTCCAGAATACTCTGCCAGTTCTTCCGCGAGAGTGAAGCTCTTTCTTAAAAGCTTTAGTTATGCTGTTACCTAGACTTGTGCTACTTTGAATGAAATCATGTAGATCCCATCTTTTCAGCTCATAGCAGCTCAGTGCTTTTTTGTTCTGTCCAGTCCTTGGACCAGTTTTCTTTCATTTCCAGGTTTAATTCACAGTTACAGCATTTCTCGTGCAATTTATAACTCTTTGTTGGTTATAAATCTAATTAAATTAATCCATATTTGCATAAATTGTCTCAAAGGTAAAATTCTAATTTCAATGCTAATTTAATTTTAGCCTTATATTCATTAAGGACACCTCGAAGGACCCTACTGTCGTCGATGTATATGGGGCTCCAGGGCTGGACTGGTAATCTGGCATACCGGGCAAATGACTGGTGGGCCGACGCACTTGGGGGCCAATCCATATAATATGATTTTTTTTTTAATTGGCAAATGACCGGCCCATAAAGCAGGGACAGCGGCCCATTGGTTCATTTTTCATACTGACACTGGGCTGGCCCAATCATCTCTTAACAGGCTCCACCCCTCCTCCTCTGTTTCTTGTGTCAGATGCAGTTAGTGGCTCAGAGCCAGAAATCTGTGGATTTAGGATGGAGAAACAAAAGTGCAAGGGGGGTGCGGAGAAGTTGCGGGCCAAAAAAATAAAAATGCTAGAGGTTGATGCCTCAACATGTGCAGAAATATCAGACATGTTTAGTGCTGTAGCTTCCGTATCCAAGGCTACAGTACCTGACATTTTGCAGAAACATGGAGGAGAGGTGACTAGCCATGGCAGAGGAGCAGGTGTCTGATAGTAAAGTCATAGAGGGACAGAGTGAGCAGGAGAGTGTAATTGAAACGGTAAGCATGTTAGCTACGTGATTAACAGGGAGGGAGTGTTAATCAGGGCGGGTGCAATAGGAAAGTGTGTGTGTGTGTGTGTGTGTGTGTGTGTGTGTGTGTGTGTGTGTGTGTGTGTGTGTGTGTGTGTGGGCCTGGTTGGGCCACGACGAACATGATGACTTAACTAAATTAATGAATATTATAATAAGACAACTTAATCGTTGTTGCCATTATATAGTCTGTCAGATTGTCACCCACTGCACTGGCCACTCAGTCAGCTAAAGTCAAATAACACAGCATAAGCTATTTTGCATTGTTTCTGTAGATAGGTTTGCAGTGTTAACTTATTCAATTGCAACTTTGGCTGACTATTCTAATGTTAACCCTTTAATACCCATAATGGCCGTACGGCCCCTCTCTAGAAAAACTTAAATGATGCCATTTGATTATTTTAATTATTACTCAGAATGGCTGCGTCAAAGCGCCCACGACAAGTAACACATGCTATTTGGGGATTAAAACCCGCCTTGCATTTTGAATGCTGTATATTTTTGTTTAGCAGTATATTCAACAAAGTAGATATTTGCACATGTTTCTAATGAATTTTCAACATCATTATTTTATTTTATTATTATGCAATATTTACAGTGAGTGAATAATATGAATATCATATATTTGTAGGACGTTTTGTATGAGTAATTTGGTAATATAGGTTGGTTTTCTTTTTTTTTTTTGAGGGTAGTATCTCAACAATGAGAGGTAAATCTTGTTTGGTGTCATATTAAAGAGGGGTTTGTGCTCTTTAAAACAAAGTAGCCTATATTTGCAATTGTAAACTAGTTTTTCTGCTGCTCTACATAGTTCTACTTATTCAGATGGCTCAAATTATGGATGAATCAACAAATTAAGGTTAAATCAACAGTTCAAATATGTCAACATGTTAGAATTTCTTTCACTATTTTTCTAATTAACTCCTCATATGCAGGTCCTCAGATGGATCAGATTCTCAGAGTCACTCTGTTGCATTAACTTTTCACAAGTTAAGGCTTTTTCACATTCAGGCTGACTAATGTTCGATCTCATTATTCAGACTGAATCAACGTCTTCCAATAAAATCAACTAAATGCATTCAATCCACAGTCGCATCCCAATCACACTCTCTCAAACACACTTTTTACTCACTAACCCTTCAAGTTAGATAAACTTCATTAAAGCCACTTACTTCTGTGGGCTTCTAAACCTTTATCTCACCGCGTCACAAGCAGTGAACAATTCTCTGCAGGCCTGCTTTTACCAAGTCTCATAGACTTCGGATCTATTCATCTCACTTTAAAGTTGTTAGGCTAAGAATCTCGATAATAGTCCATATACTCGAGTTTACCCGTGCGTCCAACTCACCATTTTACCAACATTTCTAGTTAGGCCAGACATTTAAATGTAGCGTATTAGGATCTGTCTCAAATCTTGTCCTTCCTGGACCAGCTACATCTAGACCCTATACTCCTTCTCGTAGTTATTAATACTATCTTGCATAGAATGGAACGTGATCACCGTAAGACTCAGTTTCAAGGATTACATAAAAACTTACAGAGCACAAGGTATCTAGTGAGCTTACAATCCAGCAAGATTACAGTCTTTAACACCGATTAACATCAAACTTATCCTGTTAAGGCCTCACTTACACTTATACAGTAAGGTCTTGACCAAAACATATTCTTTTTCCCCATCTCCTGGACGGCAACTTGAGCATTTAGCGTTCTTCTACCGTAATGATAACTACATGGAAATACTCTCAGGTAGATAACATGTAATCACCGAACAATTTAATTAGGAGCAACCCAAACTACTACTTCCGGAAGTTTTGTTTGTTCACAATCACAAAAAACAAAATTAAACAGCTCTTTACCTGAATAAAAACTCCAATAGTCCAGTTGTTCCGCAGCCAGACTTCTTTATGTGTCCTCTCTGTTTCTCTCCTTTTCTCTCTGTTCAGATATCGTCACTGCGTCTCACAAACAGACAGTGAAGGGCTGGCCAGTACTATTTAAAAAAACAATAGGTTTAGGACTTACAGAGAAATGCTTTTTTGTGCATTTCTCCCGTGCACGTCAGTTTCAGCATGAGAAACAGCAGGTATTAATATCCCGGACAAGCCCCCAAATGTTATTGGAATTTATTTTATCCTTATATTTATCCAGAGAGACACGGAGACAGATTCATAATTTAACAAGCATTGGCCAGGTTTTAATCCTTGCAAGGATGAGCAAAGCAGACACAGTAACAAAGGTACAGTGAGAGGTTTGCTTAAAATATAAACATAACATGAGATTATATACAACACAGTGACGTCCTTGGTGAGAGGCGTTCACAATGTTCCAGGTGCAGAAGTCCCATGACAAGCCATGTCTCAGTCTAGTTATGTTACTTCATGCTTGGATTAGCACGAAGGACATGACATGAATTTGACATGACCTGAAGAGAACTAGCCCCCAGTAACTCTAAACATTAAAATTATTTTTTTTTATAACAGTGTCCAATTCATGCAGGTACTGCACGTCCTCCATAGCATTGCAGCAGCTACAGAGAAACCGACTGTATTCCTGTAGGACCTTTACATTCTCAGTTTTTATTTGTGACCATGACAGAGCTATTTCCATATAGGCAGATGCCACCTTCTGCTCGTTGCCATAGTGCTCCTTTAATAAAGCTCCTGCTCTGTTGTAGCCTCTTTCCCGGTCAGTATGCTGGCAACTTCTCAAGAGGTTCTTCGCATGTCTTCTGGTGTATTGCTCGAGGAAGTATATACGATCACTGTTGTTATTTGTGTTGCGTTCAATCCCATTTTCAAAGGCTCTGATGAAGGTGTAGTACTTCAGTGGATTGCCATCAAATACTGGAATTTTCCTTTTTGGAAGTGCAGACAGGCTTTGCTGCTGTAGGAGCAGTGATGTAATTTCATTTTGCCTTTTCATTATTTCAAGCACACCACCATATCTCTATGTGATTCACCAAACATAATGGCATGGTGTGTCCTAGTGGTATCTGGGTTTTGAAGAGATAATGAATAATGTCACAAGGTGCAACAGGCGGTGTCACTTCTGTTGGAGGTGAGTTAGTGACCTCAGAGCGTGTTGTCACTTCTGTATTATCATATGCATATTTCTTAGAATTGGCAGGGGATGATGTTTGTTTTAACAATTTATTTTCCACAAATTAATTCATCCCATCAGAGACCCTTACATTTCCTCTTCCTGACTTCAGACAAGGTGGACGTGTCTTCCCTCTGCTCCAGCTCTCTGCTATCTGCTGTGCTTTTGTTTATGTCTCATTTTGTTTCGTCTCGTACTTTTTCTCTCATTCCTCTGATTCAGCTGCATGCTTAGGAATCGATAAAGTGTGCTTCTGTGACGTGAGTGACAGTTTAAAAGGATTACACCAAAGAGTCGCACAATCCGAGGAGCTGATTCAACACCTTCAGCACAGTCTGTGGATATATAGTAAGGACTTTAACACCGGGAGTCAGACCTGTGAGCTACTACGCTGATTAACGGATATGAAGGGGTTTGATCCAGAGAAGAGGGACAACATCGAGAAAACGGACCGTTTGCATGCATAGATATATATATAGCATGCATTATCTTAGTGTTGCTATAATATATATATATCATAACTACACTAATAATTTGTTAAAAAGAAACACAACAAATTGTTAAAAAGAAACACAACAAATTCAAATGTTTTGAATTCTGATTGTTTTAATAAACATATCAAAATTATCTGCTGTTATCCCTAACAATAATAAACATATAAACAGTAAAGTAGCAGCAGCAGGATTTTATCAAATAAAGTGCAATTCCAGTGTAATCTCTTATGCTCTTCCTGGTACTGAAGGTTAAAGTTATAAAAAGTCGAAAAGACAGAAGCAAGTCCTGTGCTAAATGTTGGCTGGATCCCGTCAGAGACGATGCTGCCCTCAAGACTCACTTTCCATTGCCTGAGTCGGTTGCTACCAGTGTCACCTGAAACTGCAAAGTTTTTTAGTGTGTGGAATAAAGTGATAACCAGATCATGGACACACACACACACACACACACACACACACACACACACACACACACACACACACACACACATATATATAGGGTAAGGGTTCCCTCTATATCAGCTGATGTCTCGTGTTCCTTTCACCAAAAAACAAAACAACACTAATTTGGTTATATTGTTCATCTTAGATTTGTATTCTATGTGTTTTATAGGCATGCTGGGCAGCCATAGAGTATAGACCACGACTAAGACCTGGACTAAGAGACCACTGAGACCTGGACTGAGAGACCACAGAGACCTGGACTTAGACCTCGATTCAGACCGTGATTTAAATGCCTGATGTCCTATTATATACTGTAACATCATGTTTGTGCTGTAGGATACTTACCTGGGCTAGCAGGATTAAGCCGTCGAGTTGTTGTCCAAAGTGTGCCATGAGGAGCTGTAACAGCACAAAAGGAACCTCCACATCTGTTTAGGAAGAAAAGAAAGAATTAGACCTTAACAGAAAACTTACCAAACTCAAGAAAACACATGATTATGTGGGAAAAGTGAATAAATGAACAGCACATCAATTTATTAAATAAATAGGGAAACAGTCTTAGGAAACGCAAAAAAAAAAATGCTAATTGGAAAAACTACTTAGATTTACAGTAAATCAGAACACATTTAATGACAGTGCCACTCTCACTAATCCTTTAGGCGCCAAAGTTGCCGAATTGCTACAAGCAACAAAACTGGAAAAACGGTTTTAGTGCTCAATCATGTTTCCACTCCCTTCCATCAGATGCCAGACACCCTGCACTTTGTTTCTAGACCACTTTTACCATGTTTTGCCTTTCAAAAAATCCCTAAAAGAAGACCTCAAACACGTGTCTCTGCTAGCATCTGAAAAAAACCTTGGCGCCTAAACTGGTCCAAATTAAATAATGTACCTTGTTTAGTTAGTCATCAAATGCAGTTACTTAATATGAAAAAGAAAATAGAAAAATGAGGGATTACAGCACTCAAAGTGACTACGTGGAAAGGAGCGAAATAGCCTACCACATGAAAGCACTAAAGTGCCGCGAGGGTAAAAATTTGTTGTGATTATACACGCAAATCCAGCCGCACCCCATACACGTATATGGCGTATACCTGTGTATCACGTAGACTACTCCTGGATAAAAGGGAATGGCACGAGCCGAGGCTAAGTGGGAATTGCTTTGGTTCTAAGCACATTGTAGCATGTTATAACATGCGAGTCCTGGACCACACATGTCCACACAGGTTGCACATGGCATATAGGCAAAGTAGCAACTAGATGATAGAAAAAGGATATATACGGAATATATTCTTTAGCATCTGGCTAAGACAAAGTGCTATGTGCGACAAAAAACATAATGTTGATTAATATTGAAATCTTTCGTACCAAATAAACAGATGAACAGCCGCGATCAGAAATGGCACATGGAGGTTGTCTCTGCATGCTAGGAAGCCAAGCCAACCAATTTCCCAGAATTCAAAAAATACAGTATTACACTGTTAGGGCATGATACTTTAGCCTGGCTCCGCCCTCCTACGTACTTCCGCTCAATTTCATTTCGCTTTAGTACTTAGTCTGGGATCGCTGTATATTCTTAGGTTTCCAGAAATCAATTTTTTGTAGGACCAATCAGCAAACAGAGGGAGTGACTTGTTGTTTCCAGTCGGTTTCGGCGCATGACATACGTCACAGCCACACGTTAGCGATTGGCTATGGCAGATCCTGAGTGACTCTGGGCAGATCCAATAGTTTTAAACTTCAACAGAGTTCCCGCATACAAGGAAGTAAACGCTTGTCAATGGAGCGAGGCCAGACTCTCTGTACAAATGAAATGTACGAGAGTCTGGTAGAACCAGGCTAATGATACTTACCATGAATTAACATTATGGAACAGTTTGTTTGAATTACATTAGAGTCATGGTAAAAAAGCGGACCAATGGTTGTATTTTAACAAAACAAATAGTAAAAAAAACATTTTATACATGTATTTCAAAAGAACAATTTATTAATGTTGAAATATTGCCGTAAATTTACAGGCATTTGTTACAGTGGGGGGTTTTGATCCAGAGAAGAGGGACAACATCGAGAAAACGGACCGTTTGAGTTAGGGCTGCACTATTTTTCCCAACGATATATATTGCGATATTGAGAGCAATTAATCAAGGCTAAAGTCAATCATTACAATTCCATGACACATTTCCATTACAAAACAGCGTTAGTGCCAGCTCCTCCGTCATGCAAACCCAAAAATGTATACATCAAAATAAAGCTTAAAGTCTCGTCTTTCAGACATTATAAACCATTTTAAGACATTACAACCACAGTGCTGACACCAAAGCCTGTTTTACAGGTTTGGATTTGTGTTACCTTGAGGCCTCTATTGGACTCGAACAGCAAAAAATCCTCATAAGCTTTTGTGGTCGTAAAGATCCAGGGAATAATATCCAGTAAAATAATTAGGTCCAAAAGATATGTTAGAGCCTCCAAGGCACAAAAACTAACGAAAAGTATTCCCAACTTGAAATCAACTGCAACACTTTTTGTCGTTTATTTTGTAAATAAAAAGCATCATTTCTTTTCGATCGCCAAAAAATGCTAATAAAATTGTTGTGTGAAAAAAAAAAAAGTGTTAGCATTAGATTGACCTTGTTTGGCCAATTCAAATGGGTTTTGGTCAGCTTTTGACCAATGACAATACTTGGAACTTGACAGACGGCTGAACGACTACGCCCCACTTCAACGGCTTAAGATTTGGCTAGAAGCATCACTGAGCGTCATCAATAGAGCTACAGTTTACGGCAATACCAAATATGGCAACAATTTAAATTTAGAGTCTGGGGTTCTGCGTAAGGTAGAAGAGGAGGTATAACAGTAACTTGTAAAAGCAACATTACCAAAATAAAGAATAACTACAACTTCTAATATACCATAACTACTAAAACGTATGAAAACAGATCTGAGAAATATACACATGTACTGTAGGTGTTTGGTTGCAGTAGCTTCATCTGTTTTTATCCAAATGGCATAGTTGTTAGTTTTTGTGTGGGACCTCTCATAAGGCACAACACACAGCCATCACTTTCATTACTATCGCTGCTTTGATTAGCGCATTTGCACTGACTGTGTTTACCCCCTCCTGCTCCCTCCTCGACTGGGTAAAGTGTCAGGATGAACAACACGTATTTGTCCCAAAGAGCTGTCAACAGAGGCCGCATTATTCACAAACTCCTTGACACTACCGCGGCCTTGGCGAGTACGCCTGTCCCGGCTTCTGTCACCTGTGCTAAAGGTAATGCTGCAGGTGCTAAAAGTAAAGTAGCAGGTGCTATGCGCACACGGCTTCGCTGCCTAACTTTGCCATCACTACCGCAGCCAGAGCGACTAGTTTCCTCCCATTTCTTTCACGAATGTTGGACAAAGTGTGGCATAAACAGCATGTGCTTATGTAGCTACAGAGAGAGGCACCAGCAGCGCCCCCACTGTCCAAAGTTACACACGCACTCTCACTCTCACTTTCACTGAAAAGACTCCAAAGGTAGATGTTCTCCATCAGAACCAGAGTCAGCCATTACCAATGCCAAAGCTTCGTCACAGGTGTGTTTTTTATTTGTTATTTTCGTCACGCGTTTACCAGCTCGCATGTAGAGAATGAGGCTTACACTCAGCCAGTCCTGACATGCCCATTGAGACACGAGTTTGAAGTCTTCTTCTACGAAATTTTTTAATGGCAACACATGGTAATAGTGGACTAGAAACAAAGTACAAAGTGACTGACATCTGGTGGAAGGGAGTGGAAGCATAATTTAGCACATAAACCGGAGGTAAAGGCTGTTTTTTCTGGTTAAGTTTCTTGTCGCAATTTTGCGCTTAAAGGATTAATACACCATGGGCTATTACCCTTCACTTCACTGTTCCGACGATGTGACTATTGCTCACGCGCACATTGCGATATCGATGTAAAAACAGAATATCGTTCAGCCCTAGTTTGTTTTGCGTTGTATTGTATTACAGTTCTGACAAGGCATAGGAACATCAAGGTTACTTCACAAAATGGATGCGCGCCTTGTTCCTCTTGGAAGCCGAGCCGACAGCTGGGTGTTATCCTCTCAAGACTTCCCGTCCCCAGCCAAGGCCACTGACTCTCACTCCAACAGAATGCCTTTTCATCGCCCAACAGAAGGCTTGGAATGTTATCCTAACACCAAGCCCAATCCAAGCGTCTGCCATGTTTACATCTGTCTGACCAAATGGCTGCGTTGGTGTAGTTGCAATCTTTGTGTGTCTATCTATGTATAAATGTTATATGTTGCACTGCATTTACATTTCACTGCTGGAGGTATATTCTGTATATAACTGTGTATGTGACAAATAAAACTCTACTCTATTCATTTTTCCCACCAATACTGCTATTGGATTTTATAACGCTAAGTTATAAAACTTCCAAAGCATGTCTTTCCTGAAGCAACGTCTGTCTTGCTGCTAAAGCTGCCAGGTCATCCTCAGCTCTCCAGCGAGCAGATGAACGTGAGGAGGTGGAGAAGTTATGTGAACATGTCCTTCTGCTCCCATTATTCGAGACACTGTCATCCTGTGGGTCATGTTCATTGAAGGGGAGAGAAACACGTGAATCAACTTTACCCAAAGGCAAATCCATAATTGTAGCACCTAGTGGCGGGACATTGACATTGCCAGTATCAGAGCGTAAGTTTTCCTGGCTCCATACCTTGACTTTGGCTTTAAATTCATTAGCATAATCCATAATACTGGAAAACCATTCCATTTGTTTCTCCAGCTCATCCTCTGGAAACAGTGGTAACAGTTCATTATGTAGAGAGATGGCCTTCTCACACAGTGTGTTCACATTATCCAAAAGTGAGGAAATTTGTGAGGAATTTTCCTTCGTTAGATTTTTTATTTGTGGTATGTGAAGAAATACACTCCTCAATGTCAAGCTGTATGTTTAATGACAAAGATGAAGAAGCCCTTCAGGCATATGTAAATAAGAAAATAAGCTGGAGCTTACCACTCTTACATGTATAGCAGGGATTATAACATGAACTAAAATAAGCGAGCTAACCACTCTTACATATAGAGCAGGGATTATAACATGAACTAAAATAAGCATGACAGTGATAATACTAAAACTAACCAACTTACATGAATTAGGTAGAACAGCTTAATACAACCATGGTGACATACACAACTGTAAGACAAAAGCAATGTGGCCGACTCCTAACTGAGCTCCACCTAACCCCATATTAACCACTAGTGACCACTAGTGGCCATTGGTAAACACTGCCGTATGAGTGTTTTGATCTATTTATGACAGTTTTACGCTCATTCTGAAGCCGTTCCACTTTGTTTTCGAGCGCCTTTGCTCTTTGCATTTTTGGACATCCGGGCATCATTGCTCGTTTGACTTATTTTGTTCTTCACATGAACCACAACAGTCAAAATCACAAAGCGTATTCAAACATTTACAAACATGGAGAAACTTAAATAAAGAAAACCAAACAAACAGCCCCCCCTCCCCACAACCACACACACACAGTGCCCCCATGTTCTGTCTCCTACAGTTTCTACCAGAGCAGCTTTACTCAAAAGAAACCATGCATTTGCAGAAATAAAGTGTATCATTATGTCAACCTAAAACAGTCCTGTGGCATTAGACTCTAACATGGATATAAAATATAAATGTTCATTATCATTTTACCTTCCACTACACACATTCTGTGATTTGGATTTAAAAATGGAAAATCTAAACTAAAGGTGATCTCACCCTCTCACTGCTATAATAAATAAACTAGACTTTCCTTCTTCAGCCTGTACTGTACAGACCCAGCCTCATGTCTCTGTAGCTCCTTAAGCTGAGAGCTCTCCTCCGACTTGCCTTCAGCTTCTTCTTCTCTGAACTACTGCTGCTGTTCCCTCAACCTGACACAGAAAATGGACTTACATTATCTTGTTTTTATTTGATTATTGTGAATCTACACATTAGAGACTTACAACGTACTGTAAATGTCTCAGATGGTTAGCCAATAGCAAGAGAACACAGCCTGTTTTCGGCATCAACCAGCCAATCAGAGAAGAGCCTATTTATAGAGGCGGGACTTGCTGAGCAGCAATTGACAGGCAGAGGGAGCTGACAGCCGTCTGTCAGAGCTGTGCTCTGTGACTGCTCTGTATCAGTCAGCAGTGGGGCGGCAGTGGCTTAGTGGTAGAGCGGCTGTCCTTCAACTGAAAGGTAGTAGGTTTGATTCCCGCTCGCCCCACAGTTCATACTGTCGTTGTGTCCTTGGGCAAGACACTTAACCCACCTTGCCTCCAGTGTCCGTAGCACTGGTGTATGAATGTGTGTGACTGTGGTGGTGGTAGGAGAAGGTTGTGAGCGCCGGTTGTGTGGCTGCCCCCCTCTCTGTCTGCCCCAGGAGTGAATGTGTGTAAATGGGGCGAGTGGAAGCACCATGTAAAAAAAAAAACACTGTTGTAAAGCACTTTGTGATAATTATCTGTGAAAGGTGCTATATAAATAAATTACTTACTGTATGAGGAGCGAGAGACAGAGACATGCTGATCAGAAAACATAAATTAAGTTGATTAATAGCTGTAAATTTTACCTAATTACAAGCAAAAAGCACATTCTTAAAATGTACTTAAAATTACCCCCAAAAATGTCTTAATTACAGTAACATAAGTATTATTAATCCGCCCCTGGACTCAGTCCATCCTCTCTCTGGACAGTCAGTTTGACTCTGTTTTTATTTCTGTGCTCAGTTTGTAACCTATGTTAGAAAAGTGGTGGAGCTATACAAAACCATAAAAGATTCATATGTAACTATAAAAGATTCAAATGTTGTCTTTCTAAGACATAGCCTGCTAAATGTGAATGTAAAAAGTGTCGCAACCGCCCCCGCTCTCTACACACACTCACATCATACAGTAGTTTCCTATGGCTGTAATCCAGCTCAGTGATTGGTTGTTGTTCGCTTCCTGCTGACCGTACCTCTCCTTTTATGGAAAACGGCACATCGAGCGGTTGTGTTCCGGGTTCAAACCAAACCTCTATCCAGCTTGAATTCATTTACAGCGGTGTTTGAAGGCGGATACACACCACACACCTGCAACACACCTGGAGCACACCTGGGTACGTGGACACCGGACACAGCGGTGCGAGAACCACCGTTCTGCAGGTGAGTTGGTTGTGAGGGCTTTTGTTTTTTCTTGTTTGAATGGGGTAGATTAAAGTGGAGTCTCTTGTAGAAAAAGCGGGGATGGGTGGTTCCGCGCGCTCACGGGACATGTCAGGTCCTGTCTCAATAAAATACCTGCCCCCGAGCTCCGAAGTTCAGCCCGCACTTCCTGTTCACGGAGGATGTAAGCTTTACCTCTCACGTGTTGAGTGGGTTTGTATCAGAGACGTGTAAGAGCTGCAGGTGAGAGTCACGCAAACTGCAGCGACAAGTCAATGCGATGTTTGAACATCACAGAAAGGAGTTCAAACACTCCGCCACTATAGAGTCAGATGGGTTTACAGTCACCTCCACACACACCCGTATGACATACGTTTTATCATATTTGTACGGACTTTGAGGTTTTTACCGTAATAAATCAATTGGAGCACACAAATAAGACAATAATAGAACCATTAGAAGTAAAACATCTTAGCACAATATGAATGCTATGATAAGTACAGTTCAGCTTTTGAAATGAGAGAAAAGTTATTGACAGTAGGAGCTACAGATGCCTTTAAACTGGTGCTTTATAAGTTTTGTTGTAGGTGTCCAAGGAGGTGGAGCTATGGTCGAGTCTCTAAGCACTCTTCTTTTCACAATACTGTGTACCCCGTCACGTTATGCCTCAGTAAGTGTGTAACCTATTTGGGCTTGACTGTAGCAGCCATCTGATGCAGTGTTGTGTTTTAATGAAGTGAATGTAGTAACATTGAAATGTTTGGCTTTTAGTGTTGCCAACAGACAAAACACTGACCACAGCTGAAGTACATGATGTGTATTTATCCTCAGCCTGGTGTTCATCAGAGCTGCGCCTGCAGAGCGTTACGTGCCAGAGATAATGTAACTTATTAGTTCGCTAATAGTTGCATTATTGAACCAACATCCCAGTAATAACTGTACCTCAGATGGGCCCTTCTGTGCTCCTAGCCTGACCCATGTACCCCCCCCCACCCCACACACACACACACACACACACACTGTCCGTCCTGCAAGTGGGTCATCCTTATGTTGTCATTTTGGGCTATAAGTGGAAATATGGAAATAAGTCCAAACCTGTTTAATTTAAAGTTGAATATGTGCCGTGTGGAGACAAAAGCAGAAAAGAGGAAGCTATGAAGTTTGAGCTACATTTAAATAAGAGGAAGTTAAGTCGACTGATCTCAGTTTTAAACCAATGTGAAAGTAACAGTTCTAAAATATAATCACCAAAAGACTCTATAACAAGGCACTGTCAGTCTCTTTTTTTTGCTCTCATCTGTGATACTGGCAGGAATTTCTCTAATCAATATCCAGTCTGGGCTGTGTGTGCACTCTCAAAAAAGACGCGCCCTGTCCCTTTTAATAAAGTATAAATGAAATACTACCGATTAGTCCCGTTAGGGGCTCCGGGTGACTAGAGCCTATCCCAGCAGCTTTGGGCCTGAGGCAGGGTACACCCTGAACAGTGGCCAGTTAGTCACAGGCCTGACATTTAGATACATACAACCATTCATCTGGGACACTTTCGAGTTGCCAGTTAACCTGTATATGCATGTCTTTGGACCATAGGAGGAAGCTGGTGTAGCCAGAGAGAATACACAATAACACATGGAGGACTCCTCACAGAAAGACCAGAATTGGCTGAGGATGTCAGCCGGGTTTTAAACTTACAACCTTCTTTCTGTGTGGCAGGAGTGCTAACCACTATGCCACGTGCAAATTATCCCATCAGTCTGTTCAACAGTAAAGACTATAACTCATCAGGACGCATTCTTCTGTTCTGAACCACACAGGCCCGGACTGTATAAGTGACAGGGCTGAGTCCTGGGGACAGTGGTGACCTCTCGACCCTGGGCTCTCCTGTCTGTGCAGCATGGGAAACCTGATAAAGGTGCTGACCCGAGACTTTGACAACAGCGGAGGGAACTTCTTCCTGGACTTTGAGAGTAAGACGTACACTTGTGATTGAACAGAACTGACTGTAATTTCTATTATTATTATTATTATTATTATTATTATTATTATAATAATAATAATAATAATAATAATAATAATAATAATAATAATAGACTGATTAATTATTATTATTAGAACTGATTGTATGTGTGACCTTTGACCTCTGCAGATGCACAGCCATCTGAGTCAGAGAAAGCTGTGTGGGAGAAAGTGAACCAGATCCTAATGGAGGCTCAGGTGGTTCTGGAGGATCTGCAGACATACAGAGGAGCTGGAGAGGAGATCCGGCAGGTACCAAATGGACTAAAGCTTCCACTGACCTCTGACCTCCACAGTTAGGATTTTAAAGGTGCTGTGTGTTTGTGCAGGCCATCCAGAGCCCCGGTGTGGAGAGGGTTCAGGAAAAGGCCTGGTCCGCCGTTCTTCCCCTTGTCGCTAAACTCAAAACCTTCTATGAATTCTCTCAGAAACTCGGTGAGAAGCTCTTTTTATTTCAATCTTTAAGTGACAAGGATGACATCATCATAAAGTCAGGGGCCGTATCTTGCGGCGGTGCAAGCCTGGCGGTGATCAAGACGGTGGTATATTTGCTATCTTGTGTCCGATGCAGCTACCCCCTGCCCATCTGTGACTCTGCAAGGGCTGTGAGGGTAGGGTTTTTCAAAAGCGAGGCATGGTGCAGATGGATACAACAGTTGATCTTAGTCAAAACACAAGTCAACAGCAGTGTGTTTGGGTTCTTTAAAGCCCATTGCAAGTAAAAATAGGTGTATGACCACGGACTGATGCAGACATCATTAAACTCAATTAGTATGTAAGCACATTTTAACTATTATTTTGCACATGTTCTGGTATAAAAATATATATATATATTTTAAATTGCTTTAAATAATAAAATATATTGTTTGGGGTGCACGTGGCAGAGTGGTTAGCACTCCTGCCTCACAGCAAGAAGGTTGTGTGTTCAAAACCCAACCGACTTAAACATTTTTCGGCTGACTACGGTCTTTATGTGAGGAGTCTGCATGTCTTCCACGTGTTACTGTGGGTTTTCTCCAGGTACTCCAGCTTCCTCCCACTGTCCAAAGACATGCATGTATAGGTTAATTGGCAACTGTTAAGTGTCCCTAGTGAATTAATGTGAGTAATTCATCTCAAAAATTAAAATAAAATAAATAAATGTATTTGTTTAAATATTTTAAATAAATAATTTTAAATATTCTCTAAATAATTTGTCCTTGTACTCTGAAACATTACTAACAAACTAATCTACCAACTTATCTTTTTTTTTAAACTACGGCTTTATCAAATAACAAAAGTTATGTTATGTTCACACCAGTCAAATAAAATGTTGTGAGTGAGGTGGAGAAAGAGCAAAAAATTTAGCTTAAACAATAAGAAAGCCAAAAATGTATTATATTTTCATTTTAGGCTAAAAAAATCTGTTCAAGGGCTACTAACTATTTTTGAGCCCTTGAGCAGTTTAAAATGCCAGGCGGGCATTTTTGCGTGGACCGAACTGTGTGTGAACACATCCAAAAGTAATGTGACTAAATGTACATATAGACATATATTACTGTGCATAAGTGGTCCTTGTATCCTGTCCCGGCTGGTAGAGTCCAGTCTGTGGTGTCTGTTGGACGTCCTGACCTCCTCGGGCGCCTCTCCCACTCAGCACCTGGAGCACAAACAGGCTTTAGCTCGCCAGTTTGCCCACATTCTGCACTTCACGCTGCGCTTCGACGAACTCAAGGTACAAACTTCTATAGGGACACTGCTGTTGACTATTTTCCATATTCTGTCCCTTTCATTTATGTAACAGTTTGTTTTGAATTCTCAGCAAAACCACGATAGAATACATTACAACAAGACAACTGATGTTATTGTTTTTTTTTTATGTAGTCTTAGTTGTGTAGTCTGCTCTTTTTTTCTGAATGCTTTTAGTCTTATCACTCCTAGTTGTGTTGTAGTGTGGACTCTGATTGTGTCTCTTTCAGATGACAAACCCGGCTATTCAGAACGACTTCAGTTATTATCGACGCACAATCAGTCGAATGAGGATCAACAACTTATCGGTAAGCACCATATCTTGAATGCGCACACAGGAACAGTAAAAAAAAATTATGTTCTGTAGCTTGACCTGTGCCATATGACAATACTAGATGGTGGATGACTTTTGATTTGGATGACCAGCTCTCAATTGTGTATCTGTGGGAGTTTTATTACATTTCACAAACTGGACATTATTTTGTCAAAACCTTAAACACAAGTCCTATCTTCTCTTATCTTGCATTTTACCGGGTAAACACTCTACAATTGCTTTTTTTTGTTGTGTAAGATTGTAACACTGCACGATGTGAAATAGGTAGATTGTAATCTATTGCATGTTCACACTGAGAGATGGAACAAATGTTTTGTTTTGTACAGTGTATACCCAGCAAGTGTTACTGAGAGACTTGCAGTGAGGCACAACACCACCTATGAACTCATACTCAAAACCAAACTGAGCGCTCTGTGTTTAACTAAGCCTGTTTAAATGACTGTATTGTATTTACAATGTTCTCCAGGAAGGATCAATGAACGAGGTGAACAATGAGCTGGCTAATCGGATGTCGCTGTTCTACGCTTCGGCCACGCCCATGTTAAAGACGCTTAGTGATGCCACCATCAAGTTTGTCTCAGATGTAAGTCAACTCAGTCAAAATTATCATTTTCACTAGGTGTCCCCTCAGATGGCTCCCTGGAGCCTCACTCGTGATTGACGTCCATAAAGCTCTAAAATGAACAAACTGCAGGTCTGCTCCTTAATCTAAATGTGTGTTAGACTTCTCTCTGGATCTTTAAATATCCAAATATGACACGTGAGTCTCATTACATTTATCTAGCCAGGCTGCCAAATGTATTTATAGTTCCTTGAGCCCAAATTTACCAAAATGACAAATTAGCATGGCAGGACGTTCAATATTTAGCGTGTTATTTACCATGCAAGTGCAGAGTTATGAGTTATGTAACAGAGTTACTCACTCTGTCCTGCCTGCAGCACCAAACTGATGTTAGGAGGAGTTACTAGAACTTCTCATCATGAGCTTCAGCACCAGGCACAGCACGCTTGGTGTGATCGCCGCAGAGAACCTTAAAGATAGTATGCCATGTATCTGTTCCTTTTGTCAGCCCAAAGCCAGAATCCCAGAGTGAAGCTGCAGCAGAGTAGGAAGAGAAGGAGGCACAGTGCACTCCTGCATAAAATCTATAATTGATCAGGAAGAATATTGGGAAAATATGCAACAGGCAGACGTTTACAAACAATGAAAAGAAACAGTGGAATGGCTTTGTAGAAGTATTCAAATCTTTTTGTTTGGCAAAGAAATTTTAGCAATGATTGTTATGTCTTTCCTGTTACATTTGGTTCATTATGTCTTTGGATGTGCTTTAGATGTATATAGTCATTTTAATATAGACTAGCCACACAAGCGCTCAAACAGACTGAAAAGGACCAAAATGATATGATGTCATCTTTCACAAACACAACTTCAGAAAAAACTTGATGACAAATTTATCACTAAAGACCGATATAAGGCTTGCTATAGGGTCTGAAGTCAAGCTCTTACTAACAAAGGGCTTTTCTGGGGAAATTTTTCAAGTCTTCTAAAAAAAATTTTTTTTGACAGAATCCTGACGTTCCTATTGAGAACACCACAGACTGTCTCAGTACCATGGCCAGTATCTGTAAAGTTATGCTGGAAACACCGTAAGTCCTGCTTTAGTCCTGGTTTAATCTTGTTTCAGGGCACATATTTCGACTCTAGGGTGAGGTAATAAAAGAGAAAATCACTGCAGATATAAGTATGCATGGTTTATAAATCTGGATTTCTTTTGTTTACATGCTCATTTCTTGCCTTTTTGGTGTACTGATGCTTTTGATTTAAGTCCTACAAACCTTTTTAAAATAAATGAAGCCCTGGTCTTGTCTTAGTTCCTGGCTCAGTTCTGGTCTTGTCCTTACAGTGAGTACCGCAGCAGGTTCACCTCAGAGGAAACAGTGCTGTTCTGTTTGCGTGTGATGGTGGGCGTCATCATCCTCTATGACCACGTTCATCCCAGTGGAGCTTTTGTCAGGACCGCCAACATCGACGTAAGACCACTTCTACTGAAACATTTAAATTTACAACCATACAACCAGATAATCTGGTTTATTCTGCATCCATTTGTTTTTCCTGGAAATCAAATTCCTAAGAGAAAAAAATTAAGACTTACTCACATGTTACAGAGTGAGGTAGATATGGAACACAAAGGGCAAAAAAATGACCAATACAAGATTATGTTTTTCAGATGAAAGGCTGCATCAGACTTTTAAAGGAGCAGCCTCCGAGCAGCGTCGAGGGACTGCTCAACGCTCTCAGGTCAGACCTGCTTCCACCCTCCTATCCTTCCTCTTTTCCTTCCCGCCTATCTTTCCTTCCTTTCTGATGTCTCTTTGTTTTTGCAGATACACAACCAAACACTTGAATGATGAATCAACGTCGAAACAGATCAAAAACATGCTGCAGTCAAATTAACTTACTATGTTCCAAAATAAAACAGCAAGGAACTGGTCTGCATTTCCAAATAAAAATTAAAAGGTCAAGTGAATCTATTATGACTAAAACATATGCTTTGCTGTTTAGAAGAAAAGGGGAAAAAAGCTCAATTATAAAAATCCTGAGGTGCAGTACGGTTACTGTCCACCGGGGAACCATCAGCAGACCGAGGCACGTCTACATTCCAGCTACTCATCAAACTAACCAACACCTTAATGTTTAGTTCTTTTATTTTTTTTAAAGAGAAAAGAGTAGCTTTCATGCTTTCGAGGATCCCACAGACTTTGTGGGATAATGGACCAGCTTTTTCTCATGTTCCTTAGTTTTGACCCTCTTTTAATAAATATAGACCTTGATGTCTCACTAATCCTGCCTTTATAAGACACATTCCATCTGTTTCCATGCGCAGTGAAGATGTGCTTCTGGCTGGACTAGCCCCTGTAGTCCAGCGGTCCCCAACCTTTTATGCACCACGGATTGGTTCAATGTCAGACAACATTTTCACAGACCGGCCTTTAAGGTGTGGCACATAAATACACAAAATAAAATTATACAGCATAAAAATTGTAATATTTTCTAAATATATTAATAAACGTGTCTTTTAATGCAGGGTGCTTTGTCTCCTTTTGGCGAAGCAGTTTTGAAGGCTTCATTGCCTCATTAGAGCGCGGCCACCGCATATAATGCAGAGCGGGCTTGATGTGCGGAAATCACCTGTTGCTATACACTCACCTAAAGAATTATTAGAAACACCTGTTCAATTTCTCATTAATGCAAGAATCTAATCAACCAATCACATGGCAGTTGCTTCAGTGCATTTAGGGGTGTGGTCCTGGTCAAGACAATCTCCTGAATCCAAACTGAATGTCAGAACGGGAAAGAAAGGGGATTTAAGCATGTTTGAGTTTGGCATGGTTGTTGGTGCCAGACGAGCCGAGTATTTCACAATCTGCTTTCAGCACCTTGTTGAATCAATGCCACGTAGAATTAAGGCAGTTCTGAAGGCGAAAGGGGGTCAAACACAGTATTAGTATGGTGTTCCTAATAATCCTTTATGTGAGTGTAAATCCATATTTAAGTAGGACTCTTGGTATTGTCTGTTAAATGCAGCTTATTTTGTCTTGGAAGTCGTATGCTCTTCTTCTGTCTCCTCACTGGGTCTTTTCAGTGTTTTTTTTTTTTTTTTTTTTTTTGTGTTATATTGCTAGCTTGGGGGTATAATTTTATTACGTAATGTATCACATGACCGGGACAGACGTCAAGAGTGAATCATATACGGCTGTAATAGAGGGAATCAGGTCATTTTTCAAAATAAAACATCGTTCAGACTCAGATAATAAATAAAACGGAAATAATGTAAGTTATTTATTCTTTCTCTGCGGCCTGGTACCAAATGACCCATGGACCGGTACTGGTCCGCGGCTGTAGTCTATTACCCAGTAAGACCCCCCCCCACACACACACACACAATAATGACACAAAATTTTTATTATAAATAACAATGCTCACACATTGACATGATGATTTTATAACTTCAAAAAAAAAGTCTTGACTGACTACACCCTTTTGGTCAATTTGGGTTTTTGTTCGAGTGGTGATAGTATTCTTTTTCTTCTTTTTTTTTGACTGAAATAAACAAAATTTTATTCCCGATACATAAAAAAAACTTTGTCCTTTTTGACGCTTTCAAAATATATTTTTGTAAGACTGTTTGAAACTAAAAAAAGACTGATCAAACTGATCTATTCCATGTGTGTTTTGACCTTTCACTGTTCCACCGTCTGCGCTGAAGACAGTGGACTGAGGCTGGGTTGTACAGCCTTCAGTTTGACAGGCACTCTTTGTGGGCCCAATCAAGTCTGACCATTGTTCTAACATCTACTCTTATTTTTAGACCAGGTTAGTTCTGGGTTAGTCCTTGGTTTGGCTTAGTATTTTTTGTGTGTGTAATGAATTACAGAAAATTGTAGTTTTAGGCTTTTATTCAAACATTATTAAATATTATTAAAGTGTAACTAAAAATTGCGCATGATGTTGCGCAAAAATGGAGACTGGACGAACGCAAGTAGCTTTGCTATGGTGCGGTCCTTTTGAAATGTAAGACTTTTCTCCTAAGTGGAGGAGGGTTGTCTGTGCAAACTACAGTCTCAACAACACCCAATTACAATGCTAATCCTTGCTCAGTGAAAAGAAGGGCTGTATGAAATCAGAATAGTCACAGAGAGGTTATTTAAAGTCACTTTCTCTAGTGAGAGGCCATAAAACAGACAGACTCATGGATCAGATTCTGCTTACATTTACCAGAAATCAGTGTAAACAATTTTTCGCTAGACAAGTCACACAAAAGGATTCTATTCAGTATTAGAGTATGTTATATTATTAAGCCAGTTGACATGGCGATGAACTGCAAGACGTTTTAAATAAATTACCCTATGGGCCTTTCTTAATTAGTCAGTTGAAAACATATGTACAATATTATGCTTTTTTCGTACATCTTCAATGTTATCCTTTACCCATACCTCCAGTAGAATTACGAATAGTCAATAGACTGAAAAAAAATTATTAAAGCATGCTTATACATTACTAAAAAGATTAATAATCAAACAGGAGGAACTTTTCTCAATGTAAAGATATGATATGGTTAGTTCTGCCACTGGTATATGTACTCCTTTTATTCACCAAGACCAAAATTGAAATATTGATGGTAAAATTAGGAATTTACATTTTTATTCAGCAAAAATATAACACTGAGGAAAATATGGTAAGATTCAAATTGAAAGGACATTAAAAGAATTAGAGACTAAAAATGGACAAGTTACGGACATGTGTAGAATATGGACAATTATGGAAGTTCATAGAGAGATTATGCGAAAGTAAATGCTTTTGATATGATCTGCTGTAATCTCTCTGGCTTATTCTCAGTTGACATGTATAGCCAATCAAAGTCTGGACTGAGAGGGGAGAAGCGCCTGATTGACCAGTGGGACAAAGGGGTGTGTGATGCCACGCCTGTAAACTTTCCATTGAGCATATGGGGTCGTCTGACCTACATCATCAGGAAGTTTTCCTGGCAATGCGTTTGAGAAATTAGAGACTTACCTGCTCTTTGTCTGGAGTCTGGAGAGAATGAGGGGGTTTGGAGAAAGCAGAGGAGATGCATCGCTCATTGCATGGAAACGGGACTGGAGAGCCCCATAGGATGGAGGCCAGAGCAGATGTTGACCTGGACAGCCGATGGTGGAGATGGTTCCAGGTTAGCGGAAAGGAGAACAAAGAGAGAGGAAGTGATGCAAGGCCGAGACATTTGAGAAGAAGGGTGTGAGAATGATGTTACTCTTTAGCAATGCGTCATAGCAGCAGAAGACGTCAGTGTGATGATGTTGTGAAAGACGAGATTCTCTTGGACTGTTTGGGAAATGTGGCAGATCCGAATACTCATTTTAGGTTGGACATATAAGTGGGGTACCTAATTGTTTATGCTTTTGTATGTTTTATAATCAACTATGGAAATTATATTAACGCATATTGCAACATATTAATTGTCAATTCTTCCACATGTACAGTACATTAATACAGAGAATCAAAATTGCGTTACTCTCAGACACCCGGTGCACACAGATAACATTAAGATTAAAGCTTAAAAAATCTAGATCAAAATATAAAATATAAAATGTAGATACAACTGTACAATTATACACTAAGGGAATGTTAAAAAAAGGAATAATAAAATAAAAAATAAAGTTAAATAAAGCAGCGCAAGACAAAAGGCAGAGTGCAAATTAATGAAGTGAACAACAGTGCAGATAAAATATATTTTTAGTGCAAAAACAAAAGCTTATTAGGTTAGATTAAAGTAGGCTCAAGAGCAGTTATTATATTTAACTGACTGATGATGTAGTGGAATGATGTCAGTTCCATGGAGAATGAGGTAGGGAGCAGACCAATGCTGCACAAAGTGACTGGTGCATGTATTACAGCCAGTTGCACAGCAAAGAGTTGAGCCCCAGCTGAATCAGTTTGTGAATAAGCTGTTGAGGGATGATTGTGTTAAATGCTGAACTGAAGTCAATGAACAGCATTCTGACATATGTAGTCCTTTTTGTCCAGATGTGTGAGTGCTGAGTGGAGAGTAGTGGAGAAGGCATCATCGGTTGACCGGTTGGACCGAAATGCAAACTGGAAGGGGTCCAGGGGGGCAGAGCACTTCACGAGAATGGGAGTAAGTGCAACCGGACAGTAGTCATTGAAGCAGGATGGAGATGGCTTCTTTGGAACTGGAATGATGGTTGTAGTTTTGAAGCATGTGGGAACAACAGCCTGACATCAGTGAGTTGTGCTGCACAGTCTTTCAGTACATGCCCAGAGATGTTGTCAGGGTCCGGAGCTTTGCGTGCATTGATTCTGCTGAAGGATCTCCTCACACTGTCTGGGGTCAGCGTCATCACCTGGTTGCTGTTCTGTGTCTTCAGGAGTCTGTAGACTTCCCTGTCATCCACAGCTTTTGGTTGACCCGGACAATGATGGTTTTGTGACTGTTACATCATCAATACACTTGTTGATGTAGGCAGTGACATTCTCTGAGTATTCCTGGAGGTCAGTGGTGTTATTGCATGTGACAGCCTGCTTAAACATGTCCCTGTCAGTTGTGTTAAAGCAGTCTTGAAGACCCTCTGATGATCCTTCTGGCCACACTTGAATCTGTTTTTGAACTGGTTTGGCGACTTGGATGAGCTGAATCGCGCTGTCTGGAACGCTGATGCTGAGCCATGTTTCCGTGAACACAAAAACACAACAGTCTCTTAAATAGAGAATAGAAAAGCGAAAACAACATAAGCATATATGTTTTTTGAACTTGATTGGTTACACACACGTCAAAGATAACAGAGGTTGTGTCAAGTTCGAGTCCGTTGTGCACAACCTAAATGCGGCTGGCATAGCGTGCTCTATGTTGTTGTAACAATAAAGACTCTATTGGCAATATACTTGGTTCCTGTTAGTGAGTTTCTTGTTATGTGGTGGTGCGAGTAAGGTTGGTGGTATGAGCTAAAAGATTAAAGATAGAATATGAAATTAACTACGCCACCCGAGGGTTTGAACCAGGAACTATGGTAGGCATCAGAGTTTGTGGAAAGAAAAAGGACACACAGGCAAACATCTGATTTAAAAAGGACAGAGTCGCGTTTCCCAAATCCAAACCAAATTGTTTATTAAAACAGATTCAAAATGATTACTCTAGACAACTAAAAAAACTAGAGCAAAAACCAATTAACCAAAACATATATTTTTATTATTACTATGCTAAAAACTGAAAATGTTGTTAAAAACAGGCCTAATCCTACAATGGTTGCAGAAGTACAAAAAAAAACTATCAAAAAGATAGCTAGCTGGGTTCACCGATGGTAAGCAGACTACTTTAAGGAGGTCACCAGGGGTGCCACCTTATACTCACCTTTAATGGACACAGACACGGCAAAGACAAGGTGCAAACTAAACTTGAAACAGTGCACTGATTTAGGTGCTTTAAAGAGTTTTCTAATGAGAGGCTGGCCAAGGGTGAGCTAGGTGCCCTGAGACTTTACACCACTATACTTAAAATGTTGTTTGAAGGCTCTGGGTTCAGTGTCAGACACAACATTCTACTCTTAAATGTGGAATCAAGCTGGGACTGTTGGTATAATTTTTTTTTAAAACATATAAAAACAAGCCAGCATAGCCTTGTTTCTTATTCGGGCAGCATTAGCTCAGTGGGTAAAGCGGTCGTCAACTGGCCTACAACCGGAAGGTAGGTGGTTCGGTTCCCTGTTGTTCTCCTGTTGTTGTGTCCTTGTGCAAGACACTTAACCCACCTTGCCTCCAGTGACTGTAACACTGGTAATTACTGTAGAACAATGTAAGTTGCTTTGGATAAAAGTGTCACCTAAATGAATAAATGTAAATATATTCACAGATTGGTTTACGTTCTGGTTAAGTAGTTTGGCTCAACCCTTTGACTCTTGTGTAAAAAATCACTAATACAGCATCATTAGACAAATTAAAACAAAATGTGCTTTTAAAAGTTTATCAAAAGCTCCATGGGAGTGATTTCCCTGGAAGTCCTGGCACCTCCAAACTTCAGCATGACCATGGATGAAAGACAAGAATGTGACATTAGACACAAAAATAGGGCAAATGCACAGAGAAACGAGCTTTCTTGTGAAAGACAACAAGTCTCAATTGCATCCGTATGCACTAATTTTGGAAGACTTTGGTCCAACTGGTGGTGGTGGAAGGAGATGCATTAGGAGCAACAGGGAGGCCATTTTCTGGTTGAAAGCTGAGGATGATACATCAAGCTTGAATGGCAAAAAAGCCATTTTATATAGAGTACATTTAGTAATTTAGCAGACGCTTTTTATTCAAAGCTGTTAAAATATACATTTAACCACCGTTGGTTAGTGAATTAAGTTTAGCTTTGAGGGATAAACTATACAATTTGAAATACTTACACACACTACACAGTATAATGCAAATTAAATAAAACTCACTTCCCCTAGATCAAGACCACTTCCAGGAGGACTTTCTGCTGACTGAATCAAGTGAAGCACAGGTGTTGAGGCTTGGCCTTTCTTATGACATTTGTCCAAAGACATGCATGTATACGTCAATTGGCAACTCTGAAGTGTCCCTAGTGAATGAGGACCCTATGGAGTTAGTATTGTGTCTTTATTACATGCGAGAAAATAAAAGATACGACAGAGAAAAAAAAAAAGAGAAAAGAGAAAAAAAAAAGGTTGAGAGAAAAAGTTATCACACTGATAGCAAAAAAACATTTCATGAGAAAAAAGAATATTTGAGAGAAAGTGTTTTCGCATAGAACATAAAAAATATACATTTGAAATTTTTTAAATTATTTCTGAGAAAAAAAATCTCTCTCAAAATACTACAAAAAACTCTCAAATATATTTTTTGCTATCAGTGTGAAAATATTTTCTTAAAAAAAAAAAAGTGTTTCTCTCGAAACGCTTTTCTTTGCTCTTGATGCAATTTCTTGCTCTCGTGTCAGGATTTTGCTTTCACTGTGAGAATTGTGTCATGGGCGGGGCCGCGTTCCTATTGGCCAGTCGGGTGAGTATCGTCTTGTCTTGGGGGTCAAACTGAATCATTTCACCATTGTTCGGTTCACCTGCATAGATGCAGCTTCTGCCTTAGTTAAGTTGAGCACGGACATATGACACTTCCAATGTTTGGGTAAGATGATGACACACAGCTGGCTGAGCAATTTCAGTATCACTGAAGATTAAACATTAAAAAATAGCACTCATATTCATGAATGAATATGTATTATATTATTTGCTTGCTAATCGCTAGTAAAGCTAACCAGCCACCAACCAGCCATATTTTTTAATGTTTAATCTATATATCAATAGGAACGCGGCCCCGCCCATGACACAATTCTCACAGTGAAAGCAAAATCCTGACACGAGAGCAAGAAATTGCATCAAGAGCGAAGAAAAGCGTTTCGAGAGAAACACTTTTTTTTTTTTAAGAAAATATTTTCACACTGATAGCAAAAAATATATTTGAGAGTTTTTTTCAAAGTATTTTGAGAGAGATTTTTTTTTCTCAGAAATAATTTTAAAAATTTCAAATGTATATTTATTATGTTCTATGCGAAAACACTTTCTCTCAAATATTCTTTTTTCTCTCATGAAATGTTTTTTTGCTATCAGTGTGATAACTTTTTCTCTCAACCTTTTTTTTTTCTCTCAGATTTTTTTTTTCTGTCGGATCTTTTATTTTCTCGCATGTAATAAAGACACAATACTAACTCCATAGAAGTCCTCATTCAACTGGAAAGAGACAATATTCAACTACAAGAAGAAATGCATCCAATTAAAATTTCAGAACACCCTGTTTTAACATACCAGCCCTTTTTATACAAAATAAAATCAGTTGTTTTTACATACACTAAAAACATGCACAAAACATTGTTGCATTATTATCAACTAGTTTGCTGTTAATTGTCAGATTAACAACAATGTGTCTGTCAGTCACAGCACAAAATCTGAATTTTAGAAACTGCTTTATTTGCAGAGGTTAAATGTACTAAAGTTAAACTAGCTACTTAAAAAGTTTGTATATATTATCAAATTTCACTTACCTTTTAGAGCTGCACACTGTAAAAGTGTATTGCTGGACAAACTTTGAGAGTAAACTATATTTTAATGTCCAGTGCTGACTCAGAAGTAAAGCAAAATCTTGAGAAATGGAAGATAGTAAAGCACCAGACTGACAAACAGCATGTTTTATAAAGCGTTGTTCAACGCAGTATGGCTGTTGTAACTACTGTTATCTACTGCATGTTACTTTTGTTAAAAGTTACTAACGTTAGCTGAGCAGCTACATCAAATAACTCACGTAGCTTTCACCAAGGCTCAGTGTTTACAAGAGTTTTAGCAGGATAACGGCTAAAGTTAGTGAACTTCAGACAGGATACTGTTCATGTGTAACTATTACTGTTAATTGGACGAGTCTTTGCACCAACATGTAACTGTCAACTCATTTAACTTGTTTATAGGTTATTACTATTACTGTAATGAATTGGTCCTGCATTATTTTGAGACATCATAAACTTCACAGTATAATTTCAGCTTATCATTGTTTATTTCACTGTCAGTGTCATTCAGAATATCTCAAACATGAAGTTTAGCTTCACTTTTAGCTTTAGCTTTTACTATAAAAATACAGATATGCAATTTATTCATTTATTTCCAAATCAGGACTCTAGCTCGGAAGAGTTTCAAGCTCCTGTGGAAGAGAGCACTACAAATGATCACACACCCAAATAAACGTCTAATCTAAACAGTGCTTGTTCCATTTTTATGAACAGTTAGAACGACTGTTGCAGGGGGGGAAGAATGAAGTTTTCCAGGTTGTTGTAACTCATCTGCCAGGGGTTTTTCTAGATGTGATGGATTACCGGCACGCCACATCAGGACCAATCATACCCAGTCAGGTCAGCCACGGGACCTGGAAAAGAAATGCTGCAGACAGGATCCAGTAGAGTCTCAGCAGGAAGTCTTGATGAAGTCCTCCTGCATTTAGCTCAGCAGACATGGAATGATATCCTAGCGCTTCAGGACAGCCAAGACCTCGGGGCAGATAACAGAGTAATGTTACTCTGCACATTGCCAGTTCATCATCTAGCAGACGTCTGGGTGCAGGGAATCGGATTGTGATACCAAGCTGTTGTGTATGGCGAATTAAGGGTGAATACCCAGACTCATTTAGTAATTATAAGTTTCAAAGAAGCCCCCTTTAGAGTGAATTAACAATTATCCACTACCTATACATTTTCACTGGTTTCTGTCAAAATTGTGTTTTTTTTTTCATTATTTATACATAATACTTTGGGTGAATACCTCAAAAGCAAGACATTTTTAATAAATTTTTCTTTATTTTCAACTGTTACATGTTTTGAAAATACATAAACATATAATTTGTTTAATTGTTTTCTGTGCAGATTTACTCTTAAGACATGTTCCATTAAAACACTCTCTTCTATTGCTGCCCTTTACGTGGCTGAAGTCATGTCCTACAGAGAGAGAGAAAAATAAATAAAAAAAGAAAATGCATTTTTTTTACAGTAATATTCATTTCATCAATTTACAAAGGAATGTAATACAGACAGTGTTTGAGAGGTCTTCAACATGTTAGATTAGTGCACCTTTTTATTGTTGTATTGTCTTGTGGTAAACATAGTCCTTACTCACTTATAGCATATACTATCAAATAGGGCTGGGCGATATGGCCTTTTTTAAATACCGCAATATTTTTAGGCCATGTCACGTTAGCCTTGAATTAAAACTTTGATGGATACAATCAGACCAGTATGATGATTCTATACGTCTACATTAAAACATTCTTGTTCATACTACATTAATATATTCTAATTTTAAACTTTCATGCAAAAAAAGGTAATATCACAACGAAGTAGAGCTGCAACTAACTATTATTTTTTTCTGTCGACTAATCTAACATTTATTTTATTTTTATTCTTTTTATTAATCTAGTGTTTTTTTTTTGTATAAATAAAAAAGAACACTAGATTAATGTATTTTAAAGATGGTAGTAAATATGTACATTTTAAATGTGATTATTACAATGTTTAATGTGATTACTTTATTAGATATTATATAGATATATAATTTTTTTTTCTTTTTTCTGTCTTTTTCTGAAAATAAATTATTAATAACAGTAACTTGTAAAGCAACATTAGTTAACTACAGTACAACTACAACTTCTAATATACTATAACTATAGTAAAATAGTTAATATAGTATAAAAATAGATCTGAGAAATATACACATGGACTGTAGGTGTTTGGATGCATTAGCTTTATCTGTTCTTATCCAAATGGCATAGTCAGTAGTTTTAGAGCCTTATGAGAGTGTGGGACCTCTCATAAGACACATCACACAGTCATCACTTTTATTACTATCGCTGCTTTGATTAGTGCATTTACGCTGACTGTGTTTACCCCTTCCTCTTCCTCCTCGACTGGGTAAAGTGTAAGGATGAACAACACGTATGTGTCCCACACGGCTGTCACTGGAGTATTTTTTATTTGTCATTTTTGCGTTTACCAACTCGAGTGTAGAGAATGAGGCTTCTACTGCGTTGTCCTGACACGCCGTCGACGCTTTGTAACTATGTGCGTTTGTTTTGTCTAGATTAACTTTTACATACTTCCTCTCTGTGAGACTTCTCACAGAGAGGAAGTATGTAAAAGTTCATCTACAAACAAGCATCTAAAATTAAATAAAATAAGCTTCTTAACTTAGGTTATCAAGGTGATCATTATGCTTGTGCTTCGATGTTTCACGATGCAGTAATTTTCTACATCGCAGGGACTACAAGTCACGATATATTGAGTATATTCAATATATTGCCCAGCCCTACTATCAAAAAAATAAATCAGTAAGTAAAATTATATTTTTAAATCTTACCTAAAGGTAAGAAACCTCTCAACATCCTTCAGCCATCGTCTGTTTAGGACAATCTGTGACAGTGCCTCATGTCCGGCAGAACCTGATGTTATGACCTTTTTGTTAAAGTTTTCCCACATCCAGAGGAGCTAGCATCTGCCAAGGGCCCACTCGTGCTTGCCGCTGACGTGGGGTAGAACACCTCACCACATACCCTAAAATATATTAAATTTAAAGTTACTCTTGAAATGCTGCTTGATGAACATGAAAGTTGAATAAAATATAAATTTTAGTATATAAGCACAACTGAGGCACAATTCTGTGTGTGGAGTCAATATAAGTAAAAATCAACTGTTTACATCTAAAATTATATTACATGGCTATTATTGATCAATTATATCATGAACTCCTCCCAGTTTTCTGCTTTCTGGCAAAAAAAAAAAAAAGATTGACTATATCTTTTATCCAGAAAAGTTTTTGTGAATGACCATATATCACCCCTGCCAGTTGACAAAAACATACATATCATAGTTCAAAGAATTACATTGGCAGAGACATCATAACAACAAAGAAAAAACAAAATAACATATATATATTTTTTAACTCTTACTGCATGTAGTTTCTTGGTCAGAGCCTTGGCTGCATGCCACATGTCAAGGGAATGTACTAAACCCCTTATCGTTGTACCTCCCTTTCTGTGGATCTGGCAAGAACAAACAACAAAACATACAATCATGCACATTACCTAAATTTCTCATACAGACGTCATAAGATCAAAAAGATTAATCTTACACATCAGGGCAGCTATCTGCAAATGTGATGATGATGTCTTGTTCTAATGCCGTGTACGTACAGTACAATAATTCTTTATAATGTGGAAATAATCCGCCCATTGGTCCCCTACTGATACTGTCGTTACGGTTCCGCAATAAAATGGCCGTTACATCCAGGATTTTCGACTTTTACTCCATAGTAAAACAATAGTTTCACCCCAGAGTTGTCACATGGTAAAAACTTAGCTCAAGAAACCGGAGCCATCTTTTGTACCAGGTTGTAAACATAATTTTTACACTTGTAAAGTCGTCATTGGGTTTCTCCTTATATTTCCGCTTTTGGAGCCTGCCCTCTGGTGGTAAATTGCTGTATTTTGGCGTATGGCGGCGCCCTTATGCGACGACAATTTACCTTGGTAAAGTACTGTGTAGAGTGACCTTTTGGGGGTGAGGAATAATAAATAAATTAAAATAACAGAAAAAAAGAATCCCTTGTGAGGAAGTGATTCTACACTAGTCTATACTGAAAATCATTTTTATCTACAATCTTCATTATTCCTTTGTACATAAATTGTAACAAAAATTAATTTCAATTTATACATTTCTTTACTTACTAAGTGCTACTTTTTTGTGTGTGTAATCTGTCAATGATGGCATTCCTCTTTTCCTCCCAAACTATTTTACAGCATCAACACAGTAAGAGTTCTGTATTGGAAAAAAAAGTCGAAGATGCCGCCATTCTCATATTCAAAAACCGAAAGAGAAGAGCGATCTTGGAGAAGTTGTTTCCAGACAGAAATATGTTCATTTATAACATGAAGTCTCCTCCTTCCATCCCATACTTCAGAACTTTCTGGCTGTTCCACATCCACAACGTATGTCCACACGGGCAGCACTATGTAGGCAAATAAAAAACAGACTTTAAACACAATTAGATAAATATTTTTTTGTTAAAAAAATATAATTTGTCATTTTATTGGCTGTGTTGACATTTAAAATCATATGTAAGATTTATAATTACTTTTTGAAAATTAAATGAAAACTCATCCACTCCAAAATGTTTGCAGTACCCTGTGAAAGCAACTTGAACTGAAAAGGTGAAATGCCCCCACAGTCCACACCCGTGCTATTGTCACTGTAAAAGCATTGGCTGATGGGAAAATGATGGAGAAAGGTGGCCATTTGCATCAAGTTTAGTTTGCAGGTTGGTTCATTAGATCGCTTTCAGCAGCAACTTTGATAGATCCAGGGAAGATGGGAAATTCAGATGCTTGCTGTAGCGCTGGAGGGTGTGGGTGGATTGCAGAATCTTCTCGGTCAAGAATTTCCAGGACATCCCCCTCGAGCCCAATGATGGGTAGTGTGTGACAGCACTTTGTAATGTACCTCCAGCACTGTATAGTGAAAAACATATGCATATTTTGCATCATCACTAACATAAAAGACAAAGTTAGATATGAAGAATGAAATAATAAAATTCTCATTACCAAGCCTTTCTTTCATGTAATACATACGGCACACAGATAGGTGGGACATAGTCAGCATCTGATTGGTCTGAGGCCAGCTTATTTTTATATCCATTACGTAATATAAAAATAAAATAGAAAAAACAAAATCAATGAAGAAAAACATAAACATGCAAGATGAAAAGATATGGTGAAGATATTTAGTCACTTACACACTGTTTTCAAGACTGTTTGCTTGCTCGTCATTACTAGAACAGAGTCATTCCAAAGCTCCATTGATTTCATGCTAAACAGAAAGAAACTATAGATAAAACACATACAACCCTTTGCAATGACACTCTCGTTGTCTCACCTCACACTGTTCACATCTTTTTATGTGTTAGGTGTTCCTGCTTTGACCCATCTGTGTTGAGTCACCAGGCCCATGGAAATGCCAATGCTCAGTGATCAAAGAACACATTTATATGTACCTTTCCTCTTTGCTTCAGACAAGATCAATCAATTGAGACAAAGAGACATTTACATTTACCATGCTTCCAAAACCTCCAACACTTGTGTAACGGAGTTAAAAATGCACTTATTACTTATTTGGTTTAATTTTCAGGGTTGTATTTTACTTCTCAGCATATTTATCTGAATTTTATCATTTCGGCATTTTATTTTGAAAGACCGGAAGTGCACACTGCTCCACAGGTGTTTTATTTTATTAGTGTCTTCCCCTCTCAGTGGCGCATTGTAAGCTGCAGTCTTCATTTGTTTCTTTTTACTCAAGTTTACATTTGTGTGTCTTAATTTTGCACTTGAATTTGATTTTCAATATTTATTTTTAAGTGTTTTTTGTGTTTTTATTTCTAAGCATGTCATATGGTTGACTGCAATCTATCGAGTTCAAATTGGCGACACAGTGGCAAAGTGGTCCATCCAGGACAGGGCCTTTCTGTGTGGAGTTTGCATGTTCTCCCTGTGGCTGTGTAGGTTTCCTCCGGGTACTCCGGTTTCCCCTACCACCAAAGACATGTACAACAGTCCCCCACAAAGACACATGGGGCCAGGACTCCTCTGCAAAAGAGATTTGTAATCTCATTGGGACTATCCTGATTAAATAAAAAGGTTAAAAAATTTATACTAAATGATCTAAAATATTGTATATAGTGTTTTTATCTTTATTCAGTTAATATAAACATCTTTGATATTAAAGATGTTATAGAATGTAATAGTGTTATAGAAAATAAAATAAAAACGTCAGCTACTTTGCTGAGTAAATAATTACTTTTACAATGTGGTAACTGAGTTACTAACTCAATTACTTTTTGGGAAAAGAAATGTGTAACTGTAACGAATTACGTTTTTAAAGTAAGATGACCAACAATGGTCATTTTATACAGTGCAACCAAGGTAGAATGCCCCAAAGACCCAGTTCAGAAGCTCTCCAAACACATGCTGTTCCATTTTTCAGAGGATAAGCTCTTCTCTTGAGTCTGGTCTCGTCCCTGAAGAGGTTACTGTCTTGGATGAAAATATCTGTCAAATATCAATTGCATACATTAATTTATAAAAGCAGCCCAGTTCTGCTTCATTTGGAATCCACTATATAGTTTTTAAAATGAGGCAGAGAATAAACCAAATGAGGCAGGGAATAAACCAAACTTTCTTTGTTCTCGTCTCCTTCACTTAAGAACCTCACTCTTCTATGGAGCCCCTCTGGTCACACTATGTCAAAAAAATATATATATGTAACTAAGTCGTGGCCTCAAGAAAAGCAAACTCGTGGCCTCAAGATAGTGAAGTGTCTGACACATGGACCCTTTGTTATTTAAATGGACCCTGTACTGTAGTGCAATGTAATACTTCACATTCTGTGCAATATTATCTGTTTTAATATTCAGTGTAATATAGTTTGCTGCAGTTCTGCTTCTATTTATTTACTAGTACTGTTCATCACAATCAATTCAATTCTGTTAATACAGTAATGTAAATCTTGTAGGCTGCATATCCATGGTCCTTTATAACTCTTATTTATATTTTATAGCATATATTTATACTTTTTACATGTATATAGGCTACTTGTTTATTTACCAACTTATATTATTATTTATATATTATTTAAAACTCTTGATGTGCACATCAACTGTGACACAACAATTGTCCCTGGGTTATCGATATCAATAAAGATCAATAAAGTATTTCTGATTATGATTTTAAGATAGTCTATAGTAGTATGCAGACTGGTTCATTATTTATTGAAGTGTTTGACATTTTGGAAAAGCATGTCTGTGTAGCCTACGATAAAACGTCAGCAGAGGGCGTTCTAGGTTTAGGTCACGGTACCTCTATTTGGCTGTATGTATGAGCCTTATGGGTGGCAGAGTTAGCGTGCATGCTTTCGGGAGAAAAGCTGCTCCATTGTGCATTCTCCTTTTATATTCACTTATCTTGAGGCCACAACTTAGTTACATATATATATATTTTTTGACATAGTGTGACCAGAGGGGCTCCGTACTCTTTACTCTTACAAGCAAAATTTTTTTATTCCTGCATGTAAATAGTGGATTATGTAGGCTATTGTTTATAGTTTTATATTTGTATTTCCACATATATTTTTAAATAAATGTTTGATATATTGACCAAAGGTTTTGATGTGTTAGTGCATATAGTCATCATGATTTATATTTCTCACAAAAACATTTAAATATTTAAGATTTAATTATTTAGGGGCACTAGCGAGCAGGCAATGGAGTAGGTTGCAGGTTTAGCAAGCTCTGCACAAGCTTTAATTGACTGTGTGGGATAAAAAGGCTATCCAAGATTGTCCTGCATCTTTGAAGACAATTTGTTTCCTAAAAAATGTAAATGGCGAGCAACTTGCGTAAATACAAATATACAGGCACGGCCTCTGCTAACAAGCCGAGCTCCGACACACCTAGCATTAACAACGGAGCTAACACAGCACCTGAGATGGCTAAATAAGCTCAACAAACTAAAGGAAATACTGATATGACGACGGAGATGAAGGAAGAGTTATTGTCCTCTATTAAAACGGAGATGACCATTATTTTCCAAATCGAGTTAAAGTCAATCATGGTTAAAGAGTTTGACGAATTTAGATCAGAGTTACAAGCAGTAAGGCAGGAGATAGCCAGCAACACATCAGCTCTTCGATCAGACATGGAAGTGATTAAAACAACTGTGTCGGACATGGAAAGAGGACTCTCAGGATGCTCGGATGACATCATGGAGCTACAACATTCTGGTCCGCAACAACACAACGGCTCAACCGTATTTATCTTTCCTGATTACCCACCGAGTGTAGCCCGTGCAAGGCCGGTGTTTAACGACGTCCGTAAACTACTTCGAGGACGAGAGATGGTCTTCTGCATCCAGCCAGATTTCGGATCACGTATAGAGGGACAGATAAGCTGTTTCATGATGCAGCGGAGGCCATGGCTTACGTTAAGGGTAACATTCTGCACGAGGTGGTCTAGCCTCGCCTATTGATGTGGGACTACAGTCAAGTGAATTTATTTTAAGGGCCTTAAAAAACAGTTAATGTTATGTTTATATGTAATGTTGTTATTCTTTTTTATTTTTTATATACACGCTACCAGGCCTGTTAAAAGATAAAAATCGCCACTCTTTATTTTATTTTTCTATTTATTTGGAATATTGGGGTTATTTTAAAATATGTTGTGAACATGTCTGTGCAGAGCAAGCCGTAGAGCTAGAGTTCCTTAAAAAAGCACTTTATGTGTGGATTTGTTATTTGCGAGGGGTTATTTTTTCACCATGTTCTAGTTGGTGACTGGGTAAGTTACTGTTGCACTAAATTGATTGCTCCTATTTCTTGTTTTGCTAATTCTGGGTTGGTGGAGGGACCCTCTTCTGTTTTCGTGGCACAAATGTTACTTAGGCTGGATCCGTACCACTACAACTTATAAGTACACTAATATAAATGAATGCTCATATAGATGTATCAGGAACTTGCCAGGTAAACTTTGTTAGTTGGAATGTTAAATCTCTAAATCACCTGGTGAAGCGCTGAAAAGTACTCTCACATCTTAAGGAACTGAAGGCAGATATTGCCCTCTTGCAAGAAACCCATTTGAACACATCTAACCACTTTAGACTTAGAGGGGGGTGGATAGGACAAATTTTCACTCTATTTTCCATTCCAAATCTAGGGGAACAGCTATTTTGATAAAAAAAAAATATATATATATATATATTCCGTTTGTAGTGTCAAAAGTTGATGCTGACTCTGCTGGCCGTTATATAATAGTAATGGGCAGACTGAACAGTACCCCAGTAGTTCTAGTGAATGTGTATGCACCCAACTGGGATGATAATGCATTTTATACCAGCCTCTTCTCCCGAATACTTAATACAGATACACATCAAGTCATATTAGGAGGAGATATTAACTGTGTACTGTCGCCCTCACTGGATCGTAGTTCACCCAAGGCCAGGCAACTCGCTCAATGGTAGAACTCAATCAGCTTCTTAAAACTTACGGAATGACTGATGTTTGGCGTTTTCAGAATCCTGGGCGCAGATGCTATTCATTCTACTCACTGTGGCGATTTAATACATTACTGTTCTCAGATACAGAATTTGTTATATTTATTTCTAAGGAAATAAATGAGTTTTTAGAGCATAACCGGACCCCAGGAGTGTCCCACTGTCTAATTTGGGAAACGTTAAAAGCTTATCTCAGAGGCCAAATCATATTGTATAGTGCCCGAGTAAAAGAACAACAACAGGAAAGGCTTAAAAAGATAGAAAGTGATATCTTGCAAATTGATGGGATTCTCTCACACTCACCATCCATTGATTTATTTAAGGAACAATTGGCTCTTCAGATAGAATTCAATCTGTTATCTACGAAACTTATTGAGAACCTTTTGAATAAATCCAGACATAAGTCTTATAAACACGGCAAAAAAATAGGAAAAATCTTAGTTCATCAACTACGGCAACAAAGTGTCGACCAGTCTATCCCGGAAATTATTGATGAACATGACAAAAAATTAACTGATCCATTAGAGATTAACAATTTGTTCATGGAGTATTATTCGCAGTTATATTCATCTGAATCTTGTAGAAATTAAGCACTTTTTTACTCTTTTTATGCCTCAGATAAATATGCCTCAGATTTGGAAAGACCATTTTCAAAGGCCGAAATATTGAAAGCAATTGCCACCATGCAAAGTGGAAAATCACCAGGGCCAGATGGCTTTCCGAGTGAATTAAAAAAAAAATTCCCCCATCTTACTCGCTGTCAATGACGAGTCCTGCAAGAGCAGAGAGGACGACCGAGCAGCAAGCAGCAGCAGACGGGTAACTGTAGAGGGGCTCTGCAAAGACAGAACAAAGTAAATTTATGTTTAAACAAGTCTCTTGGTCTTTTATTCACCAGCTAACTGTATCTTACTGTTATATAAAATAGTAGACTTTGATTTGAACTTACATTTGCCTAAATATAATACTTCAGTTAATGTGAAATGTACTGGGTTTGAGGTAATGTGTCATGTTGAAAACCTGGCAAACATTTACCTGTCTACTGTTGTCATGATTTACAGATGACAAATGTTAGATATAAAACTAACACATGCACTTTAGCTACAGTGATGTTTAAGGGATAACAATAATAGTCTTTATTTTTATATAGCGCTTTTCCACCTACTGTAGTAGGCACACAAGGAGAGTGGGATGTTGTGATGTTTTGGGATGTTTCAAGCGTTGAACCACCCACCCGCTGGTTGAAGGACGTCTGCTCTACCCACTGAGCTAGGCATTGCAGGTTTAATGTTTTCTTTAATTAACACCCACCTTTGTCTGAATATCCTCTTCAGAGTGCTCACAACACAACCAAGAGCATGACCCAGGTATCATTCATTCAACACATGCGGAGTCAAGCTAGCACAGCGGAGCTACCGACTGACTGTGGCCTAAATGTCCGAAGTGAACTTTGATATGCCGCCAAAGAGAACTCCGCAGACAGAGGAAGTCGAGGACATAAAAAAGTCGCTCGACTTCTTGTCCGAGGAAGTAACAGCTGTAAGAGTGCAGCAGAAGCAGCTCCTGGATTTCCTTGAAGAGATGAAACTCCTGCGCCTTCAAAACGCGTAAAAGGACCGGCGCATTGCGGGTCTGGAGCAGCGAGTGGACGAGCTGGAACAAAATACTCATGATACACGCATGAACGACGTGGTCATCACCGGCCTGCAAATCAAGCTCTTATGTGCGGGCTGTGGCCGTGGACAGTGGGAGCCCAGCGAGCAGGAGGCACGCTCAGTATAGCAACAGGTGGCATCTTACCACCTTACTTAGAGCAGGGGATAGAGATGGCTCGGGAACATGTTGAGGCGTGTCACCCACTGCCCATGAAAAACAGCGAAAGGCCCGTCATCATAATGAGGTTCAACAACAGGGAAAGTAAGATAGCTCTCTTAAAACAAGGACGCAAACTGAAAGGATCCAACGTCTTCATAAATGATCATTTAACAGAAAAGAATGCTGACATCGCTAAAAAAAAAAAAAAACAAGATATCTACGAAAACAACAAAAATCCAACACACCTGGGTAACAAATTCAAAGGTCTTCACCAAACTAAATGGAACTCCAGAAGAAGCCAAAGTTCTGGTGGTGAGGAGTATTGAGGAACTTGACAGATACAACTGATGGATCAAACTGATATGGACTGATAAAAGCTGTGAAAAAATAAGGTAACATGACTCTACACATTTCCACTATGAACGACGTATCGGTAACATTAAGAGCTGATGATGACCTGTGACAAAGAATTCTTAGACTTGAACAAACGGAACTAGAAATGTTTGAATATATGGAGCATAATGCACTAAATCTTGAAGCTGAAATAGACCCAGACAAAGACTTTTTTCTTCCTTTAACAAAACTTGTAATTATTATTCACAAGAACAGTGTAACAATATAAAGTCAAAAGACAAACTGTCAATACATTTCAACAGTAGAAGTATTTACACACATTTTGGTGCCACAGAAGAATATCTGCAAAGCTTCACACATCCCTTTAGTATTATTGCCATCTCAGAAACATGGTTCAACAAGGATACAGTTTTAATTAGATGACTACGAGTTAACATATATGAATAGAGAAAACAAAAAGGGAGGTGGAGTTGCATTATATGTCCATAAATCAATACAATTTAGGGTACTAAAGGAAATGACAGGTTATAGACGATGAAATGGAATGTTTAAAAGTTGAAATATGCAATAGAAAAAAGACAAACATCATCATAAGTTGTGTTTATCAGTCGCCTGGTTCTAGTATAGAAACTTTTAATGAATGGATGGGGAAACTGTTTTCTCATTTGTGGGGATTACAACATTGATCTATTAAATCCGACTGAACAAAAAAATATAGATGCCTTCATTATTACAATGGACACTATGTCCCTTTATCCAACTATCACCAAACCAAGCAGAACAACTCACATCTCACAGTGCCACAATAATTGACAATATCTTCACTAACAATATGGTAAATCCAACAATCAATGGCCTGCTCATATGTGACGTCACTGACCATCTACCAGTGTTTACTGTTTATGACAGTGAGAATACGAACAGAAGAAACTATCAATGCATTAAATAATAGCCTAATGTTACAGGATTGGAACCCAGTCTTCAGAGAGACAGATGCATGTGGACAGTGCATATAACAACTTTTTAGACATATTTTTTTCACTATACAATAATCACTGCCCAGTTAAAGAATATTATAAAAAAATAAAAATACAAAATATCCTTGGCTAACTAAAGGCATAATAAATGCTTGTAAAAACAAAAATATTCTTTTCACCAAGTCAAAAACTAAAGAAACTGAACTCAGATATAAGGTGTAAAAAAATAAACTAACTGGTGTAATTAGATCAAGCAAGAAGTCATATTATAATACAGCATTACAGGAAAATAAAAATAATATCAAAGGAAGTTGGACTATCCTAAATTGTTTAATTAGGCCTGCATCTACAAAGAAAACATATCCAGAGTGTTTCATTGATAACAATGGTAAAAAAACGCAACCTGCAAAATAGTGTAAATAGTTTCAATGACTATTTTGTAAATGTTGGCCTCAATCTGACAGCGGAAATTCAAAAACAGGAAACTGATCAGCCAAATAGGAATATAAAAAGAAATAAATTATCAATCTTTCCTGGAGCAACTAATAAATTTGAAAAATAAATATTGTTTACAAATGCAAAAGTAAATTATTCACGGACTTTCACGATAAAGACATGGCATTAGTTAAAAATGTCATAAAAAACATTTCCAAACCATTATCTTATATCTGTAACTTATCATTGCAAACGGGCTGTGTGCCAAATGAAATCAAAATTGCAAAAGTTTTACCAATATATAAAAATGGAAACAAACATAACTTCACAAATTATAGACCAATTTCTCTGCTGCAGTTTTCTAAGATTTTAGAAAAGCTCTTTAAATCTCATCTGGAAAAAATCACTGAAAAACACAAAATAATAAATGAAAGCCAATATGGATTTAGAACACAAAGAACCACTTCAATGGCAATAATCGAGGCAACAGAGGAAATTACTAATGCATTGGACAAAAAAGAATACACAGTTGGAATATTTATGGATCTAAAAAAAGCTTTTGACACAATAAATCATTCAATTCTAATCAATAAACCAGAACAATATGGCATTAGAGGAGTGGCTGGAAATTGGATAAAAAGTTATTTATCAGGAAAAGTACAATATGTCCAAATAGAACTGACTACTTCAAGGAATCTTGGCATTATTTGTGGTGTTCCTCAGAGTTCGTGTTGGGTCCTAGACTATTCAATTTGTATGTTAACGATATATTTAATGCATCTACATTGCTAAAACTTATATTGTTTGCAGATGACACTAACATATTCTATAGTAGTGATAATTATAATGAACTCATAAATACTGTAAATGGTGAATTAAGTAAAATAAAACAATGGCTGGACATAATAATAAATTATCATTAAATTTAAATAGGACAAAAACAATGACATTTGGTAATTATAAATATAATTCAGAATTGCAAATAAAGATAGAGGGTGTCCAAATTGAAAATGTAATTGAAAATAAATTTCTAGGACTAATAATAGACAACTATATTATCGTGGAAAGCCCACATCAGACACAAGTTTCCAAAACCCTCGCAATAATAAACAAAGCCAAGCAATTCCTTGATCAACATGCTCTCCGTACATTATACTGTTCCTGGTACTCCCCTACTTCACCTACTGTGTTGAAATGTGGGGAAACAAATATCTATGTTCATTACAGCCACTAGTCATGTTACAAAAGCGAGCAGTACGGATCATACACAAGGCTGGATTCTTGGATCATAGTAATAACTTATTTATCCAACCTAAGTTGTTAAAAATCCATGACCTGGTGAAATATTACACTGCCCAAATCTTATACAAGGCGTTTAATAAGTGGTTGCCCTGTAATATACAAAAGTTGTTCAAAGTTAGAGAACAAACTTGTGGGTTGCAAAGGATTTGGAAATTTTAAAATACCCTTGGTAAGAACCACCCGGAAGAGTTTTTGTGTGTGTGTATGTGGTGTTAAATTATGGAACTGCCTGGATCTCCAATATAAGTAGTGTCAAAACATTCACAATTTCAAGTTTCTCTATAAACAGTTGGTCTGGTTGTGTTACAGGGAGGGCGGGGTTTAAAGGCACGTTTTATATTTTGTTATAATTATTATTGTGATTTTGTTGTTGATTTTGGATTGTTTTTGTTGTTTTTTTTCTTTTTGGCTTGTGCTGGCACTTATTAAGAGACTTGAGTTTTGAAAATTTTATACTAACGGAAGTGGTTTTACCTTGCTATTTTTTGAGTTTGTAATAAGATGTAAATGAGGGGTGGGATAAAATAAGCGTTCTGCTTCCACCCTCCCCTATTCGGACAACCTTGTTTTGTTGTATTATTTTGTTTGATTGTTGTTTATTTGTGTATTTTATGTATGTGGTCTGAATTAAAAAAAAGAGCCTTTCTTCTGATCAGTCTCATCATCTTTAAAAATCTGTGGAGAGAGTACAATATCTATTTTCATAAAATAGGCATGTGTCAAATGTATTTACCAAAATGGCACTACCAAGATCTTTGTATAAGAGTACATTAAGCCGACTTCAAATTTTTGCTTTTATTATTATGATTATTTTATGGCATTTACTGGGTTTGCAAACTACACAGTAATTATTCAGTCGAAGACATTTATCCTTATCTTACTAAAAAAAACTTTAAGAGCATTATGCCTTATTTCTTCCTAATTTAAGGTTAGATAAGATTGTATCTTCATATTATTAACCAAGTCTGGTCCAGTGTATTATATTAAACTATCGTTACAACGGTGGAGCAATAAATTAGGCCTTTAGCAGCCACCTTCGAGTCAGCTAACATAAGCTCAATAGTTTAGCCAACTGTATATACTGTATTCTGAACAGAATTTTAACACATGCAAAAATTTACTCACCCGTAAACTACTGCGGTCAAGCCATCCCCGTTTCGCAAAACACCAGTCAAGCCAGCCCCGTCTTTATTTCGGAGTGCTCCCGTATTAGATGTTTTACAGTAATGCAAGGAAACAGCGCCTAGACGTCCTCCCGAACTGATCAATGTTTGTTTTTTACATTTTCAACTCTCAATGCTACATCAGATTCTTCTGAAATTTCCTGGAGAGCATCAGGAGGTCCTCTGGTACTCACCAGAAGTGGAATGACCCTTTGGCAATTTGTTTTCTATAAAATCAAATGTAAAATTTGGTCAATTTATTATGAAAATTATGAATTTTCAGGGGGCTTTTATTTTGGAATGCTACATCAGATTCTTCTGAAATTTCCTGGAAAGCATCAGGGGGTCCTCTGCTACACACCAGAAGTTGAATGACTCTTTGGCAGCTGCAATTTTAGTTTTAATCAATTAAATAACTTTGGTGTAAAAAATTCAGAATTATCAGGGGGCTTTTATTTTGTAATTCTGCATTAGACTGTTCCTAAATTACATGCTTTAAATATTATTTTGACATTTATTTGAAATTTAACAAAAACATTTTTGTATCATTGCAACATCAAAGTTAACGTTTCAAAACTGAATTGATTATTGAGTTTGTGAATTATATATATTTATGATAAAAAAATGAATATTAACTGTCAAAAGAGCTAGCTACCGAGAGTAAAAAATGTAAAAAACAAACATTGATCAGTTCGGGAGGACATCTAGGTGCTGTTTCCTTGCATTACCGTAAAACATCTAATACGGGAGCACTCCGAAATAAAGACGGGGCTGGCTTGACTGGTGTTTTGCGAAACGGGGATGGCTTGACCGCAGTCATAAACTGGAGCGTGGCTCATTTAGTGCAGCTGGACTATGAAAAAGTAATTTAAATCAGCTGAATTAAACCAAACACAGCTAGTGTTAGCTTTTAGTTAGTTGCTGCATTAATGAAAAGCAGCAACTAACAAACGAATTATCAAAAAAGTATTTAAAATAGTTATGCCTCGTGAGTCTCTCTTCTGTCCATAAAAATCCAGCGGCTTCTTCTCCAGAGAGCAGCATAAATGACAAGACGGGAGCGAGTGCCAATCAAACCTGTCAGCCACGGCCCGCTAGCTGACATAGCAGAATGGAGGCAGCTGATTGGTCAGTTATTAATCTTAATATTTTGAGATATGTAATAAATATCAATATAACAATTACGAGAATAATACTAATGTGTTCAAACGAAGCCAACATAGTTAGAATGATGACTGTGACAAAAATAGTCACTTCGTAATTGGTGCCAATATTTCAATGGGAGTCAGGCTTGATGGAGCGTACGCCTACTTCCTAATAGGATTCCAAACCGGAAGAGGGCTTGCTGTCCACATAGACATACATAAGAAAGGCTAGATGTCTCGTCGCTGTTGGCCAATGGAGGTCGACGTCCGCACCTGGCGGCCATCTTGTCACAGGCAGCTTGCTCACTCGTAACATTGTGTTTTAATGGTGCATGTACTTTTAAATAACCATAACTTGTTAAATTTTCTACCGATTTTTAAACAGTTTAGTTTGTTATAAACGTCAGCGATATACTTATGACACTGCATACTTATGAATAATTATAACCATGGACTTCCATATGAAAATAACATTGAACAGAACATAGAGATGCAATGAATATACACACGCCCAAGGAATGAATATATGAATATATATATATATATATATATATATATATATATATATATATATATATATATATATATACACATATACATACATACATACATACACACACACACACACACACACACACTTTTATAATGTTATTATAATAAGATAATTTGAATTATTACGTTTATTTTAACTTCTTGAGGATTGGGCCATTTACTAGGCTTTTCCCCTTGACATTGCACTGCGCCTACTTCAGAGATCACTGTTCCCAGCTATTTTTGCCTACCATCAAATGCCTGACCTCTTTACAGAACTGGGACCCTGTAGTTTCTTGGGAAACAATCAGAATAATTATGTGAAGTACTTGCACACAGTTATAAAGGCTATAATATTGTTTTTTCTTTCTGCTGAATAACAAGCATCTCAACTGACCACATTTCAGCTTCTAGGTCTCTTGATATGACTTTAGAAACACAACTGAGCCCAAGCACCAGGTCTTGTAAAGCTGTGTACAAAAGCAGATCAATATAGAATGAAATATGAGTATTTTAGACCATTGATTTGCCAAGGTATGCTCATGCGTTTTGTAAAATGCCCTATCGAAACTCCCCATAGGACTTTTGGTTACCCAAAACATAGACATACATAATAAAGGCTTACTGTGTGGTAACCTCTTGGTAACACTCTGAAGTTTCTTGTAGACTATTTGGATTGTATATCAGGGGTTCTGATATAGAATTACTACACAAAATATGGTATAATTACACAAAAGTCTATTTATTTATTTGTTGCAGAGGACATATCCACAGCTAGCCTGGTTCTACCAGACTCTCGTACATTTCATTTGTACAGAGAGTCTGGCCTCGCTCCATTGACAAGCGTTTACTTCCTTGAATGCGGGAACTCTGTTTAAGTTTAAAACTATTGGATCTGCCCAGAGTCACTCAGGATCTGCCATAGCCAATCGCTAACGTGTGGTCGTGACATATGTCATGCGCCGAAACCGACCGGAAACAACAAGTCACTCCCTCTGTTCGCTGATTGGTCCTACAAAAAATTGATTTCTGGAAACCTAAGAATATACAGCGATCCCAGACTAAGTACTAAAGCGAAATGAAATTGAGCGGAAGTACGTAGGAGGGCGGAGCCAGGCTACTCCACAGCTGACAGGCTTGTAGAGGTGACAATGACAGCTGGTAGGGACTCTGTGTCATCCTGTGCTGTCACATTGCCTCTGCATGGTTTAACAACCCCACACCGGGCCATCAGCTTCCTGAAGATGTACTTGAACTGGCTGGCATTAGGGTTGTTATTCCAGCCACCTTAAAAAAATAGATATATGGAGTATAGTACACAGATATTAAATACATGCTTTAAAAATGTTTTATGCTTAAAAAAAATAGAACTAGCCACCCCTGAATGATCTTTCCATATAAATTAAGTTGCATGACATTATCATACAGTTCAGACTGTATCAGTGGTGATAAATTCGGCAAACAGATACAAATACAGGCATTTTTCTATATACTCAAAATGGTTTGGTGACACTTCCAGGTACAGTGTATGTCTTAGGGTTAGGGTTAATGTGCATGTCTTCAGAAAACACATTTTACAAAAAATAAAAATAATAAGATGTTTTTAACAAACCAAACCGATTGGAAATCATGTGCAACTTAAGTTATATTGAAAAGAAAGAGCAATTCTACGGAGCCCCTCTGGTCTCACTATGTCAAAAAATATATATATATGTAACTAAGTCGTGGCCACGAGATACGCTAAGTCGTGGCCACGAGATAAGTAAATATGAATAAATATAAAAGGAGAATGCACAATGGAGCAGCTTTTCTCCCGAAAGCATGCACGCTAACTCTGCCACCCATAAGGCTCATACATACAGCCAAATAGAGGTACCGTGACCTAAGCCTAGAACGCCCTCTGCTGACGTTTTATCGTAGGCTACACAGACATGCTTTTCCAAAATGTCAAACACTTCACTAATTAATAAACCAGTCTGCACACTACTGTAGACTATCTTAAAATCATATATATATATATATATATATATATATATATATATATATATATATATATATATATATATATATTTTTTTTTACATAGTGAGACCAGAGGGGCTCCGTACAATTCTGCCTCTCCCACTGATGTAAAATTGCTGGGTAGCAGCTAAACTGTAACTACTAACGTTAGGTCTCACTCAAAGCCAGCTACAACCACATTCACAATGACTGTAATTTAGATTAAAAAAAAAATGGTTGTCATAAAATCGTTATTGGTGTCAGTAAAACTATAACTGAACAGCTCGATGGTGGTCTCAGCCTTGATAACTTGCACAAGTAGCCGTGATACACAACTATGCTGCACGATTAAGTCGTCTTTCGAAAAGAAAAGCTGCAATTTCAACATGTTCACGCACCCAGAATTATAGCCACATTATTAACGTTTGTAAGAAATCAAACATTTTGTAAATCCGTCAAGATTTCAGCGAGATAAAAGTATTTATGTTCGTGCAGATCACTCACCTTACATCAGGTACCACAGAGTCCTCCAGAAAGCTTGCCTGTTTCAAGATGGCCGCCGGTGATGCCGTTAGAGACTGCGCCGTGTGACATCTAGCCTTTCTTATGTATGTCATTGACGGTCCACCCCTTCTACAGATTCTAACCTTATTTACCATAGACATACATAAGAAAGGCTAGATGTCTCACGGCGCAGTCTCTAACGGCATCACCGGCGGCCATCTTGAAACAGGCAAGCTTTCTGGCGGACTATGTGGTACCTGATGTAAGGTGAGTGATCTGCACGAACATAAATACTTAAATCTCGCTGAAATCTTGACGGATTTACAAAATGTTTGATTTCTTACAAACGTTAATAATGTGGCTATAATTCCGGATGCGTGAACATGTTGAAATTGCAGCTTTTCTTTTCGAAAGACGACTTAATCGTGCAGCATAGTTGTGTATCACGGCTAACGTTACTTGTGCAAGTTATCAAGGCTGAGACCACCATCGAGCTGTTCAGTTGTAGTTTTACTTACCCCAATAACGATTTTATGACAACCAATTTTTTTATCTATATTACAGTCATTGTGAATGTGGTTGTAGTTATTAGCTGGCTTTGAGTGAGACCTAACGTTAGTAGTTACAGTTGAGCTGCTATCTGCTTTAGCTTTTACATCAGTGGGAGAGGCAGAATTGCTCTTTCTTTTCAATATAACTTAAGTTGCACATGATTTCCAATCGGTTTGGTTTGTTAAAAACATCTTATAATTTTTATTTTTTGTAAAATGTGTTTTCTGAAGACATGCACATTAACCCTAACCCTAAGACATACACAGTACCTGGAATTGTCACAAACCATTTTGAGTATATAGAAAAATGCCTGTATTTGTATCTGTTTGCCGAATTTATCACCACTGATACAGTCTGAACTGTATGATAATGTCATGCAACTTAATTTATATGGAAAGATCATTCAGGGGTGGCTAGTTTTTTTTTTTATAAGCATAAAACATTTTTATAGCATGTATTTAATATCTGTGTACTATACTCCATATATCTTTTTTTTTTTTTTTTTTTTTTTTTTTTTTAAAGGTGGCTGGAATAACAACCCTAATGCCAGCCAGTTCAAGTACATCTTCAGGAAGCTGATGGCCCGGTGTGGGGTTGGTAAACCATGCAGAGGCAATGTGACAGCACAGGATGACACAGAGTCCCTACCAGCTGTCATTGTCACCTCTACAAGCCTGTCAGCTGTAGATATGTCCTCTGCAACAAATAAATAAATAGACTTTTGTGTAATTATTCCATATTTTGTGTAGTAATTCTATATCAGAACCCCTGATATACAATCCAAATAGTCTACAAGAAACTTCAGAGTGTTACCAAGAGATTACGACACAGTAAGCCTTTATTATGTATGTCTATGTTTTGGGTAACTAAAAGTCCTATGGGGAGTTTCGATAGGGCATTTTACGAAACGCATGAGCATACCTTGGCAAATCAGTGGTCTAAAGTACTCATATTTCATTCTATATTGATCTGCTTTTGTACACAGCTTTACAAGACCTGGTGCTTGGGCTCAGTTGTGTTTCTAAAGTCATATCAAGAGACCTAGAAGCTGAAATGTGGTCAGTTGAGATGCTTGTTATCCAGCAGAAAGAAAAAACAATATTCTAGCCTCTATAACTGTGTGCAAGTACTTCACATAATTATTCTGATTGTTTCCCAAGAAACTACAGGGTCTCAGTTTTCTAAAGAGGTCAGGCATTTGATGGTAGGCAAAAATAGCTGGGAACAGTGATCTCTGAAGTAGGCGCAGTGCAATGTCAAGGGGAAAAGCCTAGTAAATGACCCAATCCTCAAGAAGTTAAAATAAACGTAATAATTCAAATTATCTTATTATAATAACATTATAAAAGTGTGTGTGTGTATATATATATATATATATATATATATATATATATATATATATATATATATATATATATATATATTCATTCCTTGGGCGTGTGTATATTCATTGCATCTCTATGTTCTGTTCAATGTTATTTTCATATGGAAGTCCATGGTTATAATTATTCATAAGTATGCAGTGTCATAAGTATATCTCTGACGTTTATAACAAACTAAACTGTTTAAAAATTGGTAGAAAATTTAGCAAGTTATGGTTATTTAAAAAGTACATGCACCATTAAAACACAATGTTACGAGTGAGCAAGCTGCCTGTGACAAGATGGCCGCCAGGTGCGGACGTCGACCTCCATTGGCCAACAGCGCGGACGAGACATCTAGCCTTTCTTATGTATGTCTATTATATGATTCTAACACCACTTGCTAATGTTTTTGTCCTACATCTCCCTTGTTGCACCGCGCGCAGGAAGTACGTCACGACTGACCTCTAACAGGAGAGGACGAGCATGGCATCTAAAGAACCCGGTGTAGGTATTTTATTCTACATTCACTATAAAACAACACTCTTGACAAAATTAACGCTAACCGGTTTTTGCCCTGTAAACGCGGTGTCTTGACGGTTAAAGACCTTAACTGTTACACACATGAGTTTTGATGCTAAGCTAACGTTTGGAGGGTGGGCTGCGTTTCTTATCAAACATTTAAGAAAGATTAAAAAAATATATATATACACTAGACACCATTAGGATGGAACAGAGTATGTCTTAGGTAACTGTCGCGAATGTCTCAAAGACACGGTTAGCTACTACTGTTTTGGGGAGTATGTTCATCAAACTTTTCCGGGTGGCCAGTATCTTGTGTTGTTTGGGATTGTTGGGGAAAAGACCGTGTCATTTACTCCGAAATCTTGTTTGCTTGGTGATAGATGCCTAACAGGAGGGAAATAGTATGTCTTAAAGCTCGGAATCTCAGAGGCATCGAGAGTAGGCTACTTCATCATTGCTACTGTAACGGCGAGGCAGCAGTACATCTGCGCTTTTTATTGGAAATCATTTCATTATTAAAAATGACTCTCGTGAATTAAATCACCAGCAGTTAGACTAACAATTAGGATTTGTAGTGTGTGTGTACATAAAAACCTGATTAGGAGCACTATAGCGCCTTGCATATTAAAATATATAGGCCTGTGATATTTAATCTTAAGTGTTTAAAGGTTCTGACTAGGGAAAAATCAGCTATATATTATGACACATTAAAGCAGTTTGCCTGTGTTTTTGAAAGTTGAAGGTAACGCTTTGTGAATCAAGTTGAATATTAAATCAGGTTATGATGACCAGATTGAGGATTGTATAGTTGTGTGTACAGCTGCATCGTTTGTTTAATAACAAAAAATGACACAATAGCTACGAAGTTATTGTTTTTTGTAAAAGTATAGACATGCATAAAGTGTACATTTTGAAGTAATATGACTTTTTAATGTGTTAATTCATGACAGCCATAATTCATTAGTGACAGGAGACTGTGGCTATATAAACAGTATTGTTCAAAGTTTTTCACATCAGTCAAGTCACAGACAATCTAAACGTGTTGTTTAATTAGACGGATGTCTGTGTTCACAGGGTTTTCTGCAGCAGCTGCGGCAGATTGCTGGCAGGATGTCGTCTGGTCCTCGTGGAGTGGGGACTGGACTTAAACTGATGATTGGAGCAGCTGCTCTCGCTTATGGTGTAAAGGAGGCCACCTACACAGGTCCGCATTGTCCTTCTGTCCAAAGTCTTATTCTTGTGAAATGTCTGCAGCCTGCCTCATATAATACAGCCCCACATTGCACTTGTTGGTTTTATTTATTTATTTATTTTATCAGATATTGGTGCTCCATTTGTGTTTGATGTTGAACAACAGGCCTTGTGTGTTTAGTATCTCTAACTTGTGTTCCAGTTGAAGGAGGTCAGAGGGCCATTGTCTTTAACAGAATTGGAGGAATGCAGATGGACACAGTGCTCACAGAGGGACTGCACTTCAGGTACCAAGCACATTTAAAGGCGCTATGTCTATGTCAAGTTTTTACAAACTTCTTCAAGGAAAGAGAAGCATGTTCCAGACATTTTAGTACACCAGCGCTCTTCATACAGGGCAATCCTAGTTCTAAATGTAAGTGAATGTCTTGTCACTTTATGCCATATGCTTTCCATTATTGGATATTTCATAGATTCTGATAAACCATCATCTAATAATTGTCATTATTCTGTTGTTTTTTACACAGCACAAAATGTTATTACCTTACTATTAGAAAGGCACCAACCATGTTTGTACTGATTCACCAATATATTGGTTCTAGTTGTTCTGGTCATAGGTTTTTGTTTTGTGTTTTTTCTCAGAATTCCTTGGTTCCAGTATCCCATCATCTATGACATTAGAGCCAAACCCAGAAAGATCTCATCACTCACAGGCAGCAAAGGTACAACAACCTAACCTATTGAGTTAAGCCACATCCATCTGGATGCTCCACCATCGTTTACCCCGTTAAACTCTTCAGGTTCAAACTGTGAATGTTTAAATGCCAGCAGTAAAACTTAATTGACCACAAACTGTAAATTTACCCACCTTTTTATTATATTTAGGCCATTAAGCTCTAACATTATCTGGTTTTACCGAAGTAGGTCAAGATATATTTAAAGAAATGTAGATCAGATTTGTTCTACTATTGAATCCCAGAGCTGCTGTAATATACTGTATAAGACCTGTTTTACAGTCATCTAAACTTTTCAGACGGCAACCCACAAAATAAAAAAACCCTGAACTCTGGTACGGATCCATTCAAGTGTGAACCTCAAGTGGACCAAAGATGTGCTCAAACAGGAGGAGGCTCATAAATTAAAACCTCATGTATTGTTTAGTTTCCCCTGGACTGTGAAGGTTCTCAATCATCCAGGTCATCTTGATTTAAAAAGGTTAAAGCAAAAGCATCCAGACTCAGTTTTTGAGGTGGAGACGTTTTGTCTCTAATACCAAGGGACTTTAACAATTCATGAATTGATAAAGTCTTTTGGTATTTGAGTATGAATACACCTTAAAAGTCATAAAAATGAACCAATAAACAAAAAAGATTGTCTTTTTGTGGAAAAATTAAATAAACACACAGTGGATGAGGGTTAAGTTCATTCATTATTTTTCTCCTGCTTCTCCTACTCTGGCTTTAGACAGGTCTATCATTTAAAGACACAGACAGAGCCTTCCATCTCATGACTGTTAATGCCCAGAAAAATCTTATTTTTACCCCTGCTGAATGTAATTCTGCAATATTTTCTTTCTCATAGATCTTCAGATGGTGAACCTGACCCTGCGGGTCCTGTCCCGACCCATGGCCTCTAACCTCCCAGCCCTGTACCAGACTCTGGGCATGGACTACGATGAAAGAGTTCTGCCCTCCATTGTCAACGAAGTCCTGAAGAGTGTGGTGGCCAAGTTCAACGCCTCACAACTCATCACTCAGAGAGCACAGGTAAAGACTAGATTATGAGACAATATCACCCAGAAATAATCTGATGGAGATTCATACAGTGAACTTGAGTCTTTACCTGGAGTGAAATACTCACACAGACACTGCAAATGGAGAATTATTTGGACAAACTCAGCTTGAATGAAGTCATCTTTTTTATTTCCCTTTTTTATGCACTTAGGTTCTTTCTTTCTTGTAGTTATATAGTTAAAAAGTCCAGGTTAGAAATTTGTTGATTAAAAAAAAAGTTTGATTAGCTGCCATGTGTTGGAGTTCACCCCGGTGAACGAGAGAGCCATTTCCTTGCACCTTTGGGTCGGGGATAGGTCTCTCACTGTTGTTTGTGTTTACGGGACAAATGGCAGTGCAGAGTACCCGGCCTTCTTGGAGTCTCTTGGAGGGGTGCTGGAAAGTGCTATAACCAGGGACTCTGACGTTCTAGTGGGGGACTTCAACGCTCACATGGGCAACGACAGTAACACCTGTTATTGTACTTCTGTGCTACTTACAGTTTGTCCATAGCGATCACCATGGTCGCTATGGACAAACGGCGGGGCGGCGCTGTGAACTGGTCCGATGACTGGGGAGAAAGCTGGACAGACTTGCCAGACACAAACGTATTGTGGGGGTCTGTTGGGAACGTTAAGCCGAGTCCCCTGTCAGAGAGATCTTTAACTCCCACCTCCGGCAGTGCTTCAACCAGATTCTGAGGGAGACTGGAGATGTTGAGTCCGAGTGGACCATGTTCTCCACCTCCACAGAGGAAGCAGAGGCCAAGGGCTCAGGGGTGGACTCGTCCATCACCCAAGCTGAAGTCACTGAGGTAGTTGAGAAGCTCCTCGGTGGCAAGCCACTGGGGATGGATAAGACACGCCCTGAGTATCTCAAGTCTCTGGATGTTGTAGGGCTGTCTTGGTTGACATGTCTCTGCAACCTCATGTGGCGGCCGGGAACAGTACCTCTGGACTGTCAGACCGGGGTGGTGGACCCTCTTTTTAAGAAGGGGGACCGGAGGGTTTGTTCCAACTACAGAGGGATCACACTCCTCAGCCTCAGTCTATGCCAGGGTACTGGAGAGGAGAATGCGGCCGATAGTCAAACCTCGGATTCAGAAGGAACACATGCGTTTTTTCGTCCCCGTCATGGAACATTGGACCAGCTCTATACCCTCTCCAGGGTGCTGGAGGGTTTATGGGAGTTTGCCAAAAGGCATTCCACTGTGTCCCTCGTGGCGCCCTGTGGGGGGTGCTCTGGGAGTATGGGGTCCGGGGCCCTTTGCTAAGGGCTGTTCAGTCCCTGTACAACCGGAGCGGGAGCTTGGTTTGCATTGCCGGCAGTAAGTCAGACCTTTTCCCGGTGCATGTTGGATTTCCCGGAGGGATTCTGGTTTAGGGCCCACAGGATTTCATCTCTGCTTTTTGCAAGATGATGTTGTTCTGTTGGCTCCATCAAGCCAGGACCTTCAATGTTCACTGGGGCGGTTTGCAGCCGAGCGTGAAGCTGCTGGGATGAGAATCAGCACCTCCAAGTCTGAGACCATGGTTCTCAGTCGGAAATGGGTAGCTTGCCTTCTTCAGGTTGGTGGAGCGTTCCGGCCTCAAGTAGAGGAGTTTAAGTATTTTGGGGTCATGTTCACGAGTGAAGGAAGGAAGGAGCGTGAGATTGACAGACAAATCGGTGCAGCCTCTGCAGTAATACAGTCGATGTACCGTTCTGTTGAGGTAAAAAAAAAGCTCAGCTGCGAGGCAAAGCTCTCGATTTACTGGTCAATCAGTTCCTATTCTCACCTATGGTCATAAGCTTTGGGTCATGACCTAAAAGAACAAGATCCCGGATACAGGCAGCCAATATGAGCTTTCTCCGCAGGGTGGCAGGGCACTCCCTTAGAGATGTATATTAGAGAAATATATTTTGTGCTTAAACATTGAATGCAGTGTACTTTCACCACCAAATGGGCAGCAGTAGAAATTACAATCAATCACCCTCAGAGTTCTCTGTCAAAATGACAGATGTTATTTATATTTTTAAGTCACTGCGTGACCTGGACACTTACTAAAAAAGCTGGATCAATGCATTCCTAGTTAATAGCACCACATTTTAGCTCCTTAGCCTTCTACAATTTTTCCATGGGCAATCATCCTCCATGTGTATGGGACCAAACAAAGGAGCTCTAACAGATTAACATTATGGAGGATTACGTCCCTAAAAAAGTGAATGTATTTAGAGACTGCTTCTTGGTCCTCGGGAAACACTGCATTGTGCTTCTTTGTGTCCTGCAGGTGTCGCTGCTGATCCGCAGAGAGCTTTTTGAACGAGCCAGAGACTTTAACATTATTTTGGACGACGTGGCCATCACTGAGCTCAGCTTCAGCAGGGAGTACACTGCAGCCGTCGAGGCCAAACAAGTCGGTGAGGAGATGGTGCTTATTCTCAGAACTGTCACCAAATAATGGAGATGCATATTGACAAACAGACAAATATTAACTGCCATGTAAACGAGTCTGCCAGAGCATTTCTTACATTTTTACATGCTGTTGGGCCATTTTCTGGAGTATTCTAACAAGCTACACATTAAATGTTTTTTTTTTCACATAGATTCCCAAATAAATTAAATTTCCTAGCTATATCCCTAGAAATTGGGGAGGCAGTAGCTCAGTGGGTAGAGTGGTCGTCCTTCAACCGAAAGGTAGGCGGGTCGATTCCCACTCTCCCCACAGCTCATACTGTCGTTGTGTCCTTGGGCAAGACACTTAACCCACCTTGCCTCCAGTGGCTGTGACACTGGTAATTACTGTCGAACAATGTACGTCGCTTTGGATAAAAACGTCAGCTAAATGAATAAATGTAAATGTAGAAATTATGAGTATAAAAATGTGCAGAAAATCTGTTAAAAAATAAAAGAAAAAGAAAAATTTCAAACTCCTAAACTAAATTTTATTTGAAGTGTCTACCCAATTCAGTTTTTGAGATAGACAAATTTTTATAAACTAAAAAAACAATAATTTTCCAGCATGTACAACAAAATACTATTTACAATACTATCAAATTTCAAAGTGTAACATAAACATAGGAGCACACTTAACTGTTTATTCATAAAAGTACAATAAACAACCAAAAAGATAAATTGTTGCCAGCGGATTGGAGATGTTTGGATTGGAGGGGATTGGAACTCCCCTCATGAACTGGTCATAGTCCTTCACAGCTGATGGCACCGGCCTCTCCACTAGTGTCTACTTCCCCCCAACCTCTCTCAAAATCCCCATATATAGCATGAGTCCAGTGTAGCTCATCTCATCAACAGCTCTGCCCATTTGAATTTATTTATCCACTGCAGCATTATTTTTTTGCTGGATTTTTACTGGTTTTCACACTGTGTTTAGGTCTTTAGATCCCTTAGTGCTAATTGGGAATCGTTTTAAATGCCACGGCCTACCTGAGCATTGTTTCTGACCATGTCCATCCCTTTATGACCACCATGTACCCATCCTCTGATGGCTACTTCCAGCAGCATAATGCACCATGTCATAAAGCTCGAATCATTTCAAATTAGTTTCTTGAACATGACGATGAGTTCACTGTACTAAAATGGCCCCCACAGTCACCAGATCTCAACACAATAGAGCATCTTTGAGATGTGACTTGGAACAGGAGCTTTGTGCCCTGGATGTGCATCCCACAAATCTCCATCAACTGCAAGATGCTCTCCTGTCAATATGGCCAACATTTCTAAAGAATGCTTTCAGCACCTTGTTGAATCAATGCCACATAGAATTAAGGCAGTTCTGAGGGCGAAAGGCGAAACACAATTTGACCAAATTCGGACATGGAGTAGTGCCATTTACGCGGGATCCATAATTATCTGTGATGGCGTGGGGAGTTAGTGCAACATTTGTGGTGAGTGTCTGGAGTATGTGCGATGTTTGTTTTTGTAAAAGAGTAAGATATGGAATGAAAAGCGGCAAAAGAACTGTGAGCCAAAATAAAGATTCCCGAGGGAAATTTGATAACTTCCGCCTTCGGGTCCACGACCAATCATATAAAATAGTTTATGCTCACAACGTATGGACATGTATTCCTTTGTAGGAAATGCTGTAAGTGCGTATCAGACCCATAGAACACCTAGAGAAGCCGTGGTCCGTATGTTGTAATGATTTTAATGTGATTGTTTTTTGCTAGACAATTGCAAACCCCTCAGAGGAAGGAAACAATGGTCTGGGACATTTAGAAAGCGTGACATTCAAGTATAACTTCTCCACTTTTATATGCAAAAAACAAATATTGCACTATTTTTGCAATATTGCAATATCTTATTTTGTTGTGACTCTAGAGGCATCTAAAAATAGATATGCAAATTAAATAATATAAAATAATAAAAAAGACGAGCCACAAGAAGAGGCCCAAATCCTTCCAGCTCCTCGCAAGTTCCTTTTATAAAACCCCTCATTCGGAAACGCAACAATTTTACATTTTGGTTTTGTTAAATTTATATTTTATGTAAACATTACATTTATAATTATTCAGCTTAGCTGATGCTTTCTCCAAACCGACTTCCATTGAGCTTCTATTTACCAGTGTTACAGCCACTGGAGGCAAGGTAGATTAAGTGTCTTGCCCAAGGACACAATGACGGTATGAACTGTGGGGAATGGGAATCGAACCGCCTACCTTCTGGTGAAGGACGACCACTCGCAGAATCTCTCTTTAAACTCAATAGAATATGCTAAGACAGGATTTTCCTGCAGGGAGGTTCCCAGATAGGGCAGCAGACTACAAAATAGATCACAGAACATTGATATGGTCCTACAGACAATGGGAGTGCATTACACACTCCTTTTGTGTAATATCTAAAACATATGGACCGCAATACTGATATCTCCATTTCTCTTGAAACAATTCTAATTTGTGTTGCTCTCCCATTGGAAACTGCTGATGCAAAATAACCCCTTATTGAACACCTTGGATTGTTGCAATATTTCTTTCAAGTGTAAGATATAAATGTGTGGTGGTGTTGTTCCCTCCCAGCCCAGCAGGAGGCGCAGAGGGCCCAGTTTTACGTAGAGAAGGCCAAACAGGACCAGAGACAGAAGATCATCCAGGCTGAAGGAGAGGCTGAGGCTGCTGTGATGGTGAGTTCAGGAGCACTCTGTAATCTTTTAGCTGATTTCATATAAAGACAAGCGATTGTTTGGCATTTGCAGTGGAATTTAGGTAAGATAAGCTTTATTTGTCACATGCACAGTTATACATAGTAAATTTAGTTTTAGTCTGTCTTGACTAAAATAATTTTTATTTTAACTCTCATTTTAGTCATCTTATTTGTTTTAGTCAACTAAAATGTCATGCAATTTTAGACAACTAAAATTTAAATATTTAGTCGACTATAATTAAAAAAAAACAAAAAAAAAAACATTTGAGGTAATTTTGACCTTCAGACAAAAACTATACTTAGAATTGAGATTTAAATGTGCAAACATATTTCACACTGTTTATTTCAACACACCTGCTTTTTATTGAAAGTTGTTTTAATCAATAAACAATACAAATAGTAAAAAAAATCTTGCGGTCTGTTGAAATATAAACAAAAAGATATCAATGTGTATCAAAGGGATGCAAAATACACATTCACAGCTTATTTTAAATTTAAATTAAATAAATGTGCAATTATCAAAAAGCCTTAACAGCCCAAGAAAGCTTAATAATAATAATAATAATAATTAAAGCCGCAAGCGGCGATAAAGGCCCTCGCCTCCCTTGCGACCGCGGGGACACATGTACTTGGAGGATTGCATTTCGTGCTTTAAAGTGTTAACTTCACGATAATGTCAAATAACCGGCCTGTGCCGCTGCTTGAATCTTCTTCTGGCTGGAACCTGCTTCATCACCTCGGGCCTGTGCTACTTCTGGGGCCTGCTACACCACCTTGTAATTTAGAGTTAAAGGTCTCCACATTCCCTGGTTTTCCTGGGATCTATCTGAACTTTTAAAAATAAGAGTTTATGCTTGGGCTAAGACGAGGAAAACAAAGTACTGGCTGGAGCTTTGCAATGTTAAAAAAGTAAAAATGTAAATATTAGTTGTCTAAAATAACAAGTTTACCAGTTCCAAAAGATTCTGAGGAGTTTTCCAAAACTCTGGTCTTGGCTCTGGAGGAGCCTCCTCCAAAGGAAGCATCCTGGCATTTGGTAAATGGCATTTATTTCCCAAAGAAATGGCTGCCTCTTCACAGGCTCATTACGACCACAGCCACAAATGTATCAAAAAACAAACTGATAACTTTTATTGGCACTCGTGTCTAGATAATACTCACCAAATTTGGGGCCTTTTAGAAGAAAACACATTGGGTTTAATCTTTTGATGCAAAGGGGGCGATTTAGGTGGTCGCGCATTTCACCCCACATGGCGGACTTTCTGTTGAGTTTAGGGTGTGGCTGTCTGAGACTTTTCTGTTTGCCCTGAGGTGTCCTATGGATGTACAATTTCATTTTTCTACATTGGAAAAAATTACTTTCACTTTCTGTAGGCCGAATGGATTTTCATTTTCCAGGGGTCATCACTGAGTCATTTCTTTTAATTATTTTTTCAAATACTTAAAATACAACAATTTTTCGCCAGGCTTGAGTTTAGTGGCCAATAAAATGTACATTTTGCGCAAATTTACTGGGTCAAAATTAAGGATAATTTTGCAGAAAAATAAAAATTTAATAAAAATATAAATTGAGCAAAAACAACAAGAAAAGGCATTGTCTATTTACCACATAAGTGTTTAGCTCATTTTGCCTAAGTTTGGTGTTTGTGGAATGAAGCAGCTATTTTCTGTCAATTTTTAAAAGTTAGGTGTATTAAGCCGGTTCACATTTTCAATTCAAAATGGGCGCCTTCTCGTGTGTGATAGGGTGTGGTCCCCATTGGCTTTTTTTGTTCATAAGCCCATGCTGGATATGTGTACCAAGTTTCATTTGCCTACGACAAACTAAAATTTTTCCTTCCCCTTGACTTTTTCCACATATTTGCGCCGTTGCTATGGCAACACATTTATAAATAGGGGGTGGTTGTCATTGGCTTTTATGTTCGTCATGACATAAGAGATGTGTGTACCAAATTTTATGTCTTTATGACATACTAAATTCTTGGGTCCCATTATAAGTTTGTAGGGGGCGCTAGAGGGCCATTTCTAAAGCAAACTCTTTTATTTACATATCTTTGTATTCAGGTCGTGAATGTGCACAAACGCCTTTTTGGGTCCAACTTGATCCGAGAAGGCGTTTGAGAGTTAACGGATAATTTATTACCACAAAAATGGCCGCCTCGTTACAGGCTTGCCACACCCACACCCGATAAGATATCAAAAACAAAATGACAACTTTTGTTGGCACATGTGTCTAGATGATACTCACCAAAATTGGGGCCATTTAGACAAAAAACACAATTAGTTGAATCTTTTGGCGTAAGGGGTGCGATTTAGGTGGCTGCGCCTTTCACCCCACATGGTGGACTTCCTGTTAAGTTTACGCTGTGGCTGTCATAGACTTTTCTGTTTGCCCTGAGGTGTCCTATGGATGTACCAAGTTTTGTATTTCTACATTGGAAAAAATGTACTTTCACTTTCCATAGGCCCAATGTATTTTGACTTTTCTAGGAGTCGCCACTGAGTCATTTTTTTATATATATTTTTTTCGGGGACTTCAAATACATACATTTTTCGCTGACTTTGAACTTTGGGCCCAATAAAAATGACTTTTTGTGCATGTTCACTGGGTCAAATTAAGGATCATTTTGCAGAAAAATAAATAAATAAATAAATAAATCCGAGCAAAAACAATAGGCCCTCCGAGTTATCACCGGCTCGGGCCTAATAAATATAGCTGCAAGCAGCCATGACGGGGCCAAGCACCAAGCATTAAACCTCATGCCGACATAGCCGGCAGCATCAGACCAGCAGTAAGCATATAAAGACATTTCAATAAGACATCAGTCTAAATGGCTGAAAAATCATCAATACGGTCTTTAGCACTTTGATTGAATGGTTTCTCACGGTCAACCAGTAACCAAACTGATGTGTGAAACAACTAGAGTGCTCAAACTCTGCAGACAGACTCAAGTCATGGTTGCCATAACACGTATTAAGTTTGGTTAGAATATTTTAAAGCATTGCAGAGATATAGCCTGACTTTTATTTTTGTGCGCACTAAGTTTATTTCATTTGCGCCATATTCGACAACGGTTTGACGAATCAACTTTCTTTTAATAACTTTTTGTCATCATAGTCTGAAGAAGATCTGGTTCAATTTTGGTGAAAATCGGAGAAACGGTGTGGGAGGAGTTCGAAAAAGTAGGTTTTTGAAAAAAAACAACATGGCAAACAGGACGTTTGTCCGAATAGGACATATTTGTTATCTGTGCTCTTGGCTTGATCCAGTGAACACATTAAGACCATTTGTTTTACAATAGGTTAACGTAATAAAAAGTTATTAGCATATTTGTGAATTTGGTTATAACTTTTGACCACAAGGTGGCGCTGCTCTAAAACTTTTTGAGTACCTTCAGGGCTTGGTCCCAAAGACACATACCAAGTTCCGTAATGATGTGGTAATGTGGTAGCACTTTTTGACAAAATTCAAAATGGCCGACTCCCAAAATAGTTGACATGGGAAAATTGCCTATGCTACGGCTCGGCATGATGCCACAAATCTAAAGAGACCGGGTTTGTGATTTTTGGCTAAAGCATTCTTAAGTAATAATAAAAAAAAGTCATATTTTTGTATCTCTAGACCACTAGGTGACGCTGCGCCAAAACTCTGCACACATCCTCAAGTCATGGTTGCTATAACACATACTAAGTTTGGTTAGAAAATATTAAAGCATTGCACAGATGTAGCCTGACTTTTATGTCGATTTCATTTGCGCGGTATTCGAAAACGACTTGTTTAGTCATTCTAATTCTAATAACTTTTTGTCAGCATAGTCTAAAGATGATCTGGTTCAATTCGTCATAGGACTCGAATCAGCTAAGGAATCAGAGGAAAAAAGAATTTTCATTCTAGGCCTTACGGTTCAAAAGTTATTAGCATAAACATAAGTCCAAATTTGAACAGTTGGTGGCGCTAGAGATATTGAGTTAGACACTTCAAATTTGCTAGGATCAATGATTGGACTGTCCTTAATGAGTGTGCCAACTTTCATCATTTTCCCACAAACGCTTCTATGGTCTGCCATAGACTTGCATGGCGGAAGAAGAATAATAAGAACCGGAACGAAAACAATAGGTGCCTCAAGCACCTTCTGTGCTTGGCCCCTAATAATAATGGATTGGATTTATATTGCGCTTTTCTCCCGAGGGACCAAGGGACTCAAAGCGCTTATAGGCCGTCCATTATTCATTCATACACAGTCACACTAGTGATGGTAAGCTACAACTGTAGCCACAGATGCCCTGGGGCAGACTGACAGAGACGTGGCAGCCTTTTTGCGCCTACGGCCTCTCCGACCATCACCACATACATTCACTGAACATTCTTAAACATTCATTCGAGGGAAGGTGGGTTAAGTGTCTTGCCCAAGGACACAACGACAGTATGAACTGTGGGGAAAGCGGGAATCGAACCCCCTACCTTCCGGTTGAAAGACGACCGCTCCACCACTGAGCCACTGCCGCCCAAACAGTGGCTTTAATAGCGCCAGCGATGTCACCGGAGCATCTGCTAGCAGCAGCAAACGGTACAAAACAGTGAAAAATTATGACTCGAACTACATCAAATTTGGATATATTTGTACCGGGAGAGAGGACAATCCCAGGCCGCAGTGTGGGCATAATCAGTATGATTATGTGTCAAAGTTTTTAGCAATAAATGTATGAAACCATCGTATCGCAAACGACATCTAACAACCAAACACACGGCACTTAAGGACAAACCAGTGTTTTTTTTTTTTTTTTGTTTGTTTGTTTTTTTTTGTTTCCAAAAACGTGATGAACTGAAGCATTCAAAGTCCACCATTAAATCCTGTGGTACAGCCATAATCAAAGAACAGGAAGCTTCATATCGTGGCAGCCTCCGGATCGCCAAAGCCGGTAAGCCACACACAATTGGGGAACAACTGTGTCTACCTTTAGCCAAAGAGATGACACGCATCATATTTAATTTTATTTTAAAAATTAAAGTACAGTACAGTTTTTATTAAACTTTTATGTTTAATAAATTTTAATTCAATAATTTTTTTTTTAAATTTACCTGTATGTAAGTGCAGTGTTGATTTTCTAACTGTGTATTTATAGTGTTTAACAATACGATACATTTACTTATTTGGAATAAACTGCTTTTTTTTTTAACTTTAGCTGAATAATTAGGCCTACTATGCTACTGTATTTAAATGTTGGTCATTATGGTGGTACTTGGAGAGACAAATATTTTATGAGGTGGTACTTGGTGTAAAAAGTTTGAGAACCACTGATCTAAACCATCTTTGAACTTAAAGTGAATTGAACAGTAGGATATTCCTTATGCTACATAAACATTGGCATCATTCATTTTCAGGAAAGAACATTGTGCTAATCAATACTTTCCTCTAGTGAGGTCACCTGTGAAACTAAATACTCTTTCTGCAAAAGCTTGAGAAGCTGACATTGGCAAAAGTTCTAATGCAAACAGTTTGTTGCTCTGTTGTCTCTTTGCGTTTCTCCAGTGAGCTTTTCGGCACCGCCACGTAGTGTTGTCAAAAATACTGATATTTCGATAAATATCTCAAAGGATACAATATTAATTTCCCGAATTATTGATACCAGCTGAGCTTTAGATTTTACTTGGGAAATACTATTTTTTTTTTTTTTTTGTACATGCACTATTGTTTTCTGAATGTATGACAATCTGAGAGGCCTTTGAACAAGTGCACTACCTCAGGGGTCTTCAAGACATTCATAATTACAACAATTGAACAGGCACTTCTAGGACAGCTATGTCTACACGCGCGGGTCCTCAGGTTACAATGGTTACGGACAGAACAGCGGGAAATTTCAACATGTTAAGCTTAGCCTGATAATGCGTTAGAAACAACTAAAATCTAAAAGTTGAGCATTGGCAAAACATAATGAAGATTCACAGGCGTTATGGACGAAGAAGGAGTGTTTATTTTAATCAGAAAATACAGCTCCTCAGCTCTGTGAAAGTGTCAAAGCTGAACAACAGCCCTTTATTCTCTAGTCCCGGCTGCTTGGATAATCAGAGAATGAATCCAGAACTGAACCAGGACTGGACAGTTTTCATGTCAGGATTAAAAAGACTCTAGCTCGGAGGAAAGTGAGGATGTCTAATGTGGTGACTTGTACATTTGTCTGTCAAATTATTTATTCTCTTAGGTTAAGTATTGACTCGTTTGTCGCATATTTGACCTCATTTACAAATTACATGAGTAATTAGCTCACGGAATTTGCGTTCATTTAACAAAAACAGAAAAGGTGTTAAAGGAGGGTTTGGTGATGAGTGACAGGTTAAGTCTTCCTTAAGTTGTGTCAGTTTCTGTCTGAATCCTAAATCCTGTTGCAGAACTAATCATAAGCATTTTAAATAAAATGTTAACCCGCATGGGGAAAATACAGGAAATAAATATTTCTATTCTAAATTTTGAAAATGTTTAAAGATGAACCTGCAAATTAAACAATAACTGTTAATTATTGGCAACAGCTAATGCTAAAGAAATGCTCAGTGCATTTGTCCTTGTTCCTGTTGTTTTCAGAGGCATGACAACAGAAAGAGATCAATTATGACAGGCATCTTTGTCATATTTGTTTAACAAATATGTTTTGGCTTGAATTGATTTTGTATTTAAAATGTTCTTGCATATGTATAAAGGAGTATTAGGCATTATTTATAGCATCATTCCAGGCTAGTGTCAATAAACAGGTCTTGAGCTTTAGCTTTAGCCTCTTTTGATTTTGTAGTATTTTCTTTTTGTCTGTGAGCTGTGTTTGGTGAAAGCTAAACACTCAAACATCCTACTCATGTAAACAAAGGATAAAATTCAAAAAACAGTGGATTATCAACATTTATCTCCATATTGTTTAAGAGGCTGTAGGTGTGGAATAAATGAAACTTTACTTCAAAGAATTATATTCAAACATCCTTTTTATTTAAATTTTCCGGACCCCTCACGGTGAGGAAAGTTAACTAAGCAGACCTTGGCTGATTTTAATTGAAGACCACTGCACTACCTCTAGACATTTTTGTTAATGTAAAATATACCTCATTGTCATGTTATATCTAGACATGTTTTATTTATCTTTATATAAAAAATTATAATATTTTAACCATTTTCGATACCGAAAAGAAAACTGTCAATATTTTTGGTACAGTAGCCTTTGCAATTACAGCGGTCAAACGTTTCCTGTAGTTTTTCACCAGGTTTGCACACACTGCAGGAGAGATTTTTGGCCAACTCCTCCACACAGATCTTCTCTAGATCAGTCAGCTTTCTGGCCTGTCACAACGCGGTGTTTGAGCTCCCTCCAAAGATTCTCTATTGGATTTAGGTCTGGAGACTGGCTAGGCCACGCCAGAACCTTGATATGCTTCTTATAAAGTCACTCCCTGGTTATCCTGGCTGTGTGCTTCAGGTCATTGTCATTTTGGAAGCCTCGAACCATCTTCAATGCTCTAACTGAGGGAAGGAGGTTGTTTCCCAAAATCTCGCAATACATGACCCCGGTCATTCTCTCCTTAATACAGTGCATTTGCACTGTCCCATGTGCAGAAAAACACCCCCAAAGCATGATGCTACCACCCCCATGCTTCGCAGTAGGGATGGTGTTCTTGGGATGATACTCATCACTCTTCTTCCTCCAAACACGTTTAGTGGAATTATGACCAAAAAGTTATATTTTGGTCTCATCTGACCACATGACTTTCTCCCATGACTTCTCTGGATCATCCAAATGGTCATTGGCAAACTTAAGGGGGGCCTGGACATGTGCTGGTTTAAGCAGGGGAACCTTCCGGGCCATGCATGATTTCAAACCATGACGTCTTAGTGTATTACCAACAGTAACCTTGAAAACGGTGGTCCCAGCTCTTCTCAGGTCATTGACCAGCTCCTCCCGTGTAGTTCAGGGCTGATTTCTCACCTTTCTTAGGATCCGTTCAGTTCACTTTATTAGCCATTTGCAGTATAAAACCACATTGGAAAAATGTGCAAGAAGCTCAAAGTACAAAGTCAGACACATAAAAGACATAACATAAAACAGACAAGCAAATGCCACAAAAAAGCTCAAAAGTAAAATGCTGTAATAAAAATCACACAAATATAAAGTGCCTAATTTAAAGTGCTTTGTTTAAAATGATTAAACCTTAGGAAAAGAAACTGTTTAAATGGCGATAGGTAGAACATTTGAGCCACCAGAGGGAGCCTGAGGCATCGTTAACAAGTTTTAAAGCTCGAGTCAAGACTCTAGCTTTATATGTAACCTCCAGGAGCGACAAAGTGCAGCCAATGATCCTGCTGGCTGAACGAACCACTTTGTTCATAGACTTCTTCTCTTTCAAGGTGAGATTACCAAACCACAAAGTAATACAATTAGTTAAAACACTTTCAATTACACAATAGTAAAAATTTTAAAGAATCTTAGTATTTTGAGTAAACTCTTGAAGCTTACGTAAAAAGAAGAGGCGCTGTCTCGCTTTCTTAGCAGTGTTAGTTGTATTTGAGCTCCATTTCAAGTCATGAGACAGTCACACTCAAAAATGTACATTTCTCAATAATCCGCGCATCAGAATCATAGATGGTAATAGGCAACTGATTCCTATTGTGACAAAAATCTATAACAAGTTCACACATTTTTTAAGTCTTCAAAAGCAAGTTATTATTTTTTTTTACTCCATTGAACAACATTCTCCACCTCCTTGCGATACTGAGATTCATTGTCAGCCCAATTATAGTTCAGCCCAATTATAGTTGTATCATCAGCATATTTGATTATCACATTATTATCATAGGATGCTACAAGGTCATGAGTATACAATGTGAACAATAGGGGGCTCAAGATACACCCCTGTGGTGAACCAGTGCTAACATATACAACTTATCTGAACTGCAGCCATTCATTTTGACCCTTTGTGGTCGACAAGTGAGGAAATTTTAAATACATTTACAAATGGCATCATTGAGTCCAAGACACTTCAATTTGTGAAGGAGCTTTGTTGGGACCATTGAGTTAAAAGCTGAACTATAGTCTATAAATGGCATTCTAGCATATGATTTATGTGCATCAAGATGCTTATAGACAGAGTTCAAAGCAAAGGAAATGGCATCCTCAACACTTCTATTTTTCCTGTATGCAAATTGTAGTGGGTCCACAGACATAGGGATTTGATATCTAACAAAGTCCAACACCAGCCGCTCAAAGGTTTTCATCAAGACAGATGTGAGGGCCACTGGCCGATAGTCATTCAAACATGTCACAGGTGTCTTCTTGGGCAGTGGAATTATGATTGATCTTTTAAAACTAACTGGAACAGTGCACTTCCCAAGTGACATGTTAAAAAGATCAGTCAGAACAGGAGCAAGTTGCTCAGAGCAAAGTTTAAGGACACGAGGAGGAATACAATCCGGACCAGGTGCCTTCCTAACCTTCGACCAGGACAAGATCCTCTGGACATCATCCTGAATGATGGTAAAATTCTGCTGGTAAAGTTCAACATATCCAGTTTCAAAACGACAATAAAACTCATTTAGTTCGTTTGGCAAGGATGGATCAACATTAGTGAATGATCCTCCTTTAGGTTTCCAAGCGATGATAGAATTTTACCCTTGCCACATCCGTCGAGGGTCCACCTCCGTGAAATGTCCCTCTATCTTAGTTCCATAGCCTCGTTTAGCAGTTTAATAGACCGCTCCAAAGAGTATCTGGACAACTTATAAGCAACAGCATTACCAGATTTAAAAGCCACGGCCCGCTGTTGTATTTTCCTATTTACATCCACATTGTACCACGTGTTCTGACTAGCATGCCGTTTTATTACCTTTTGTGGAACACCGCAATCAATGCAGAAGTCGATATACTGCATCACAATACTCATCCAAATTTTCTGAATGGAACACAGACCAATCAGTAGCATCAAAGCATCCCTGTAATTTCATTTCACTCTCCTTCGTCCAGCCCTGAACAATACATGACGAAGGTTTTAATTGTTTACTCCTCTGTATATATACATAGGAAGAAGTAACACAGACGAGTGATCTGATTTTCCAAAAGCTGGTCTAAGACTAGATTGATAAGCAGATTTTACATTACTGTAACAGTGATCCAGGATAAGTGCTCCCCTAGTTGGATGTTTAACATGCTGATAGTAATTGGGAAAAACAGTTTTAAAATCACCAGCTACTATAGCCATAGAATTAACATGGGAGTTCTCAAATTTGTGTACAGTGTCACTTAATTCACTCAAGGCAACAGAAATGTCCACCCGCGGATGTATATAAACACCACACAGGAACATTATCGAAAACTCCCGTGGGAGATAAAAAGGGCGGCATTTCAAAATAAGACATTCCAAGTTAACGTTGCAAGTTTTGTTCACAATGACATAATCCAGGCACCAAAGTTCGTTAATTAAAAAGCACACACCTCCACCCTTCGATTTCCCGGTGCGCTCCTTCACCCTGTCCGAGCGGTGGACAGAGAAGCCCAGCGGCTGGAAAGAAGAATCCGGCACGTCGCTATGTAACCACGTCTCTGTCAGGCAAAACACGGGGCAGTCCCGGGCCTCACGCTGGGC